>JACXGK010006666.1:0-22101 GCA_016801125.1 Novumbra hubbsi
TTATGCCGTGGTATGTGCCATTATACAATCACTATTACTAATATAGCACAGCTGTTACATTAAAACGGCCACATTTTGAACTGTTCTGACAACTAGAGACAGTCACTCACCAACCTTAATTAACAGTCACCTTTCAAGTCCAGCAGTGTGCTGGCAGCGCTACCATAAACGAAAGGCCTGAATGTCCTCTGAGAAGGAAGGGCCCTTAATGGCCACAACATTTCCTAGGATCAACTCTTAAATGTTTTGAGGTTGACAGTGACTGATGTGACTCTCTCTAGGCTGCTATTAAAGTTGAGTCAGACTAGTTGATGACTAACAGGTCAGACAGGTAAGCCCTAATCTTTGTCAAAGAAGGGAGTAACCTAATGCTCTTCTGTGAAAAGCTTCATCAACCAGATGGGGAAAATATTAACCGTATTTCGCAATTTGACGCGCCACAGCAAATTACTCAATAACTGTCTCATTAGGAGTCATTAAAGGGGCATTTCACCACAATGTCTTCATGTACAAAAGTACTAATGTTAGCAATAATACAGCCGTATTGCTGCATTGTTTTGATTATTAGACACCAGCTCCAGAATTCAACGTGGACGCAGTTAACACCTCCACAATAAAATGGCGAATGTGTTTAACAGTAGTGGCACCTTAATACTAACCTGTGTTTAACAGTAGTGGTACCTTAATACTAACCTGTGTTTAACAGTAGTGGTACCTCAATAATATCTTGTGTTTAACAGTAGTGGTACCTTAATACTAACCTGTGTTTAACAGTAGTGGTATCTTAATAATATCTTGTGTTTAACAGTAGTGGTACCTTAATACTATCCACAATAAAATGGCGAATGGAGACAATGATCATTTACAAAAGACAAGAAATACACTTTTAAACAATTGATATAATTCCAACAGGTATTAATTACAAGCCAACACAGAAAAAATCTCCTTTGTCTTCTGTTTGTTTGGTGCCGCTGCCAGTAATGACCCCACATGTAACTACACCAGACTGGCAAACACCATACACACATTTAAAAGAACAAATATTTACCATAAAAAATTATAATATGGTTGATAATATGCTTCTGACTAGCTAATTCTGTTCCTTTGCGGTTACTTGGCAAAAACACTAACGTACGGTAACCCACATACACCAGTAAAAATAGCAAAAGGTACCAAATTCTCAACTGCCCACTTAATCTTGTCATTCTATAAAGGATGCTACCGTTTGTTGTATTAAACGTTCACACAGTAACTCAAATGACACCAAAGAATCATTCTGCTCACAGAACTCACCATTTATTTCCACTGGCACCGTTCAGCCCCAAATGAGTTCTTCTGAATACTTTAACTAAACTATCCCATTAGCGACCACATAATCACATCATAAGAAGTTTCAAAGAAGTGGAGAAAAATATGAGTCACTCTCTCTTCAAACCGTAAAAGAGTTATAGGGCTGCTGGTTACTGAACAGAGCAGGGTTAGGGTAGAGACAGTTATTTCTACACTAACATCGCAAGCCCCCATAGGTCACTGAACTTGTGTTCATGTGTGGCGTTGGTTTGAGTGATCCAGTGAAGTTGCCTTGCCAGTAGGAAGTGTTCACTCACTGTTAATAGGGATGCTTTGCTATTGTATGACCACGTCATTCTAAACGTTTTTTTGTATCAAGCCTGTCCAAAAAATAAATAAAAAGAAGGACAATTTTACCACTAACATCGTCATGGGTCCAAGAAGAAATCTCGTGATAAGGATTAATGTGGTGAACAATACACTATTTCTGTAGCCTCCAGAGCCCGTTTGAAACCCGATCAGGAGATGACGATAAAGCAAACATCTTGTTTGCTTCAATTCAAATGAAATGAAACATCATACCAGTAATCACATTATCTACAGACATATGCAGACCTGCTCTGTGTCACATGATTCACCTCAGTGTGGAGAAATCAGGAACAATCGGTTGACTGGGCGTAGGTGGGAAAATGTGTGTTACCACAGACCTTCAGAGGCCAAGTATAAGAGGGGCTGGACCAGCATTGAGGTTGCATGGATATTTTGTTATACATTCTGAGAGCTCTGACTGTCTCATGCCATCCGAAGGCTGAGGAGAATATTTCCCATGACCTTCTCTGTCACTAGAGCACAAAGGGCAGATTATTTTTAAATTAAACTCCATTTACCCTCACCCAAATTTAAGTAGGGTCATGGACACCCAATCTAATCTTAGTCCCACAAGAGAATAAATGTGGAGCACAGTGAAAAGTGGACATATGTGGCCTAGAGTGGTCTAGCGGTTTGGTCTGAATGTCAAGATTCAATGTGATACCAGATAAATAGAGACGGTTTGGATAGCATGAATGGCTTTAGGTTGACTATACTATCAGGGGGTCTTGCTGGAAGTGTCTAGAAGGTTTTCCTTATGTCTTCTTGCCAAATATATACATGTTTGGATGTTCTTTCAGTTGCAGTTGGCCTTTTGACACTTTATCAGGGATGTCTTGATCTCTGCAATGTCCCGGTGGTGGGGTTTGATTAATCCACAATGGTCTTTAACAGCCAATACCCTAATATATCTGTGTGAACTTTACAAATAAGACAAGCATATTATCAAGATACCATCTACATTAATAATATGCTGACTGTTGTATCAAGGAAACTGTCAGTAACACAGACACATGGATCCTCTGAGCTACGCCTGACAACGGTGATACAAATGTACTGTAGAGTGTAGACAATTACAAGGGAACATAGAGACACTGCCCTCTAGTGGCATAACAACGCAAACTCCATTTAGTAGGCAACAGGTTTTCAGTATTCAGAGAATTGGCTATTGATTTGATGTCAGTTCTACATCTTCCAGTAATTCTAAGCCTGTGTGTAGATCGGACCTCGGCTCCATACTGCTTCTGCAACTCTCGTTTGCAGCCAAAAGTAAAAGTAGTTGGAAAGCCATGAAAAGCTGAAATGATCACCAAGTTGACAACTCAAAGCAAGGTTTCTCCTTTTCCCAAGTTAACTTCTATACAACTACATACAAAAGAGAGTACAAATGCTAAAGCAAAGATAAAAGTTTTCCTCATGTTCATAACAAAATCAGATATTCTGCGTGTTCCGGGTTACATACAGCTCTTATACCAGGCCGTGGTCTTTGGACACTCACCCCTCGGAGGCCTTTTCCAAGCGGAGGTCATTCTCCAGGACATCTCCGTCACTCACGTACCCCATGAGTACCCCGACACCGTCCAGCTCCTTCATCTTGTCAGTCAGGTCCAGCTCACAGGCGGCTGTACTCCCCTGACTGGACGTCTGCCCGCTGCGGTGGAAGAGCCCGCTCTCGGGGCTCGCCACGCCACCGGTCCGCGACGCCACGGCGTATCCGTTTGAGGGGGCGTCTCCGGCCTGAAGGCGGGGGCCGGAAGGGCCCGGTCGCCAGGGCAGCGCTGGGTTGGGGCGGGTGCACAGGTTGAGAAGGCCTTTTCCGGTGACCTCCGTGGTGACGCTGCTGTCAAAGGTGGTCTCCAGGGCGCTGGATAGAGGAGGGATGAGGGGAGGGTATTCAGGGCGGGGTCACGACTAGGCAGACATCGGATTGGTCATGCCAAAAGGTCAGACACAAAAACACCCCTGCTGCTGAAGACGGGAGCCACACACGGACAAGTCTCTTTACGGGGCAGCGGCTGTCACTCAAATCAGTGTGCAGGGTTGTCAGGGGTGACTAGGTCAGTATTCACCACTGCCTGTTCGTCTGACAACAATCCGGAGATATTTCCCAACCATCAAAGCAACACATTCAAAATGCATAGTCCTTATCCACAGCAACATGCGATCAGCCACACCGACATGAAACGCTAAATGCATTAACAACTTCAGAGAGGTGTAACGGTTTATGAATCTAACCACCCCAAAAACGAATCTAGGAACATGTGTGTGTTCCGACCGAACAACCAGCATTTTTCTCACTCCCATATAATGCTAAAGAGTCTATAAATACGCTTGGTATTGTGGAACAGCCCACCAGGAGTGCTTTTCATGGTTTCTCAACGCTTTTATCGACTTGGGAGACAAAGGCAGCTTTTAACCCCGTGATGGCTGACCACAGGGGTCTACTCAAGCCCTCAGAGCTGATTTCACGGCCGGGCTCAATGGGCGACACATTAGGCCCAGATCAGGAAAGGATGTCTCAAGATCAACATGTGACGGTCCAGTCCGACTGTCATTAAAAGGCCAATGCCTTTGGAGGCTGTGGAAGACACTGTCTTGTAGACAAGCAGACATCCAAATGGTTCACTTGCCACACATAAAGCCTCTCCTCCAAATCCATCCTCCCACATCAATCGAAATAAATATCATGTTTTCATTTCAGAACAAAAACCCCCACCCCCCTCCAAGTTTCACCAATGCTCTGCCGAGGTATCAGAGAACTTTGAACTAGAGTATGTTGTAATTCCAACAAGGTAAGTGGCTTAGAATGTATGTGTAGGTAAGTAGCTTAGAATCTAGACTCATCCTGTTAAGAGGTGGTGCTCCTAAAGTTACCGGATTTGAACCGTATATCCGTTTTGGCTTCTTCCCACACACTCTAAAACTCTTTCCAATTCCACAGACTTTCTTTATGACGTGAAAGCCTTTTATAGTTTTATACTTGCAACACAATTCAAGCTTGTTTGAATCAGGCCATTTCTTTTTCTAAACAGGTAGCCTGAATATCTTTAAACCAATTCATGTCATATAATTTGTTTAATAACAAGTCAGTTGGTACCCAAGAGGTGGCGGTCGGGGGAATAAAATAATAGAGGAATAATGTCTACATTCCTGATGTCTGTAACCATTGGCTACCTGGGTAATATTAACAAAATCCCAAAACCCGGCTCACTACAGATTAAAGTTGTCAATATTTGTTTTTGCAGTAAAGATGATTAAAGCACAATAATGTACAGTCACCCGAGGACTACCCGTTACATTTAGAAAAAATTAATGACAACATCTTGATCTATTTCTTAATCCTCTGAGACGCCTTGGTTTTATTAAATGGTGTTTATTACTTTGCATAGTGTTACCACTGGTCATTTATAAGAGTTAAGCCAAACCACTCAAACAACTTCATCCCGTGAATGAATACAACAGAATCTCTCACCCTCACACGAGACAAAAATATGTGCAGAGAGACAGACAGATGTCCGACAGACGTCAGAGAAGGACGTGGGTTGTGGAGAAGGTCCAGGACCCACCTGTGGCTGATTTGCGTTCCTCTCAGGCTAGACATGGTCTCTTCCAGGTTCTGTCTCAGATCTGCAATGTTCCTTACGGTCCGCAAGCGCCGGGCCTCCGGCTCTTCACCTGCAGCAGGAGGGGTTGGCTTGGTTACGATCTAGAACAGCTGCTTTCACACACGTGGCACAGGCTTGTCCGGACATCCTCCTCATGTGCATATTTCAACTGGCAAAGGAATCTGCCGACACTTGCTGTGACCCAAACAAGCACGCAGGTCCTAAACAATACATAGAGCAACTGAAACTGAATCCTAACTAACATACGAAGTATTTTGATTCATTAGTATGGCTTTGGACCCTGCTTTGTGATTCCATTCATATCAGCTTGTTTCCTGATGCTGTGCATTAAAAGTGCTGGGAAGGAGAAAGGCTCGGCTTGCTAATTCAACCAAATACACCCACCAGTCACACCAGTCATAGGTGAGTGGAGGATTTTGCTGAGCAGATTAAAATTGTTGGTTTAGTATAACCAGTAGGCCAGGGAGGGGGTCTTAAAGCACATATACACACACAAACATACTAACACACACACACATCCAAACACACACAGACACACATACAAACACACACACATCCAAATACACACACACACATACAAACACACACACACATCCATACACACACACACAGACGTCAGAGAAAGGTGGGCAGGAGAGCTGAGCAGCACTCCCTGTCAAGGCATTCCACAGGGACCTGAAGGGAGAACAAATGGGCCCATTCACAGGGCTAAACCAGCCCTTCCCAACACCACTAAACCTTACAGGGGCACAAGAACCACTGTGAGAGCAGATCTTTGATAAAGGGTTTGTAGAACGTTTCTCCCGTGTTAAAGCAGACCACCCTAGAGGACGTCCGTTTCCCTGGCGACGTAGCGATGAGACCTGACAGTGTTCAGACGAGCATCTACTGAATGCTTCCAGTGCATCAGCAGACCCCCCCCCTCCACACAGATCCACACACACACACATCCAAACACACACACACTTACTTCCATGCTTTTCATAAATGTCCAGCACAGTGAGGAGGATCTCCTGGTTGATTTGAGCGATGCCGTCCCAGACACAGGACTGCTGCAGGTGCACCTGAAAGAGCGGGCTCTGCCTGTGACTGGACCCCTCCAGGGGGTTCTGCTCCCAGGTCCAATGTCTGGCTCCAGCCCCGGACCTCCTGGCGGTCCACTGCCGGGTCACGGGGTCACGACTCCCTTGATCGCCCAGCGCCTCCTCAGAGGCCGCCTGTCTCGTTCGGTCTGGGGCCGGTCTGGAGGAGACGCCGTGTGGCGGCAGCCCGGTGCTTCCCAGAGTGACCGTGGACACGGACGGCCTGGTTCTGACCGTGGACATGGGCGGCCTGGTTCTGACCGTGGACATGGGCGGCCTGGTTCTGACCGTGGACACGGACGGCCTGGTTCTGACCGTGGACACGGGCGGCCTGGTTCTGATGGTTTCAACACTGGCTGTGCTGGGTGCAGAATCGTGGTTGTCACCACTCTCACGGCGAGGGAGCGTTCCTTCTCCCTCCTGGTCCTGATCAGGTGCACCAGGCACCAGAGGGTCCTGTGGTGTGCTGCAACGGCACCTCTCCATGACGTGTTATGACGGGGATCGGTTGATCCTCCAGCCCCAAAGGTAATGAGCATGTAACAAACCCTGGCCTGCCCCAGAGCTGCCCAGTCTCCCAGTACTGACTGGTTCTTCCTTCTTCACAGAAAGATTTCCTCTCCAGCAATCCAACAACCCACACACACACACACACACAAAACTCATACACGCACAAACAGACACACACACAAAAACCTCTTGTGTGTGGTCAGGAGCCTTGGTAACTCCATGACATAGACATCCTTTAACATGCAGATGAGCTTGTGGAGTTCAATTCAGCCCGACCCGAGTCCTTTCCTGCCCTCCTGCCTGCCCTGGAGGACACACAGATCCAAAGCCCGGTTCGGGAGTCAGAACCAGCCTCTCTCTCTCCACACTCACTGAACCTGTCTAACAATTCACAAAGCTCAGTATTTTCTGTGTTTCACAGTGTTTCCTCTATGGAGCGCAGCTCAGTAACCAAGTATACACACTTTCATCCCAACTGAGAAAATCTGAGTTTCCCAGAGTGTTTCTCCACTCCCTTCTGTATGCAATGCTACCGGGGCGGTTAAGTGCATTCAGACGGGCTTTGTGTGGGCCTGCCAAATCACAGTGAACTTTGAGACAATATCTCAGATCTATTGCTGAGAGGCTCAATAAGAATCCACAGGATACTTAGGCTTTTGCCCTCCATGGTGGAATTTTAATTCATCCCTCGCTAGAGATTTGACATGTACAGATGGAAAGAGAGACCCGCATTTGTGACGGGGAACAATGTGGATTCCCAGAACATCCAGTTGATGTTAAGCTTTACAATTCGCCATAATCTTCTACAGCACTGCAATTTATTAGAAAAGTGAGAAGAAATCCCAAGAATACAGTCAATTAAAAAAGTTGTTCAGAGCATTTTGAATAACCACTTAGTAAATGAAAGAATTTGTCCAATGTGTGGAAAAGTATGATATTTAACAATGAGATATACGGTTTAAGTTGGAAATTGTTTGGAAATATTCCTTATGTACGTATTGTGACAGAACAGCGTCCTGGGGAGTCTGAGTAGTAGTGAGTAGTAGTGAGTAGTAGTGAGTAGTAGTGAGTATGACTTGGTAAATCCCAAATGAACCCCTCCGTCCTCCTCTCCACCCTAGGGCATACATTTGCAAAAGGATTCACTTGCGTAGTGTCCCAAACTGAGCCAAATGATAAAGGTGTAGGTGTAGGAAGGAATAAGACCCTCAAAGGGTTTGTTTCAGCAAGAATACACCGACACAGCCTCAGGTCACTGCATCTCTCGGACAAAACATATTTCAGTTTAACCGTGTAGAGAAAGCAGAATACACTAGAAAGACTGCTCTTAACATCTTTCAAACATTTTATTGCAGCCACGTCTCTTCATTTACACCTTCCTGCTTGAAAGGAAGAACAGGGCATATATTGGGGCAGCACAGTCTATTCTGGTCGGTCAGCCACCAATCCTGTTCCATCAGTCCCTCTGATAGTCCCTGCATGACACATCCTGTGGCGCCCTCTGGTGTTGACTCTAAAAACCTTCGCAAATATTTGCTAAGAGAACTAACACATCTCTTTCAAAATGAGATGTTTACAATTTTGCTAAATTGATGATCATTTTGAAAATGTCATCAGCCACCTTTATCACCATAAAAAAATAAAATTGGTGCTGGGTAAAAAAAAAAATCCCTATTGGTCGTTTTGTCGTAGCTTTTACAGTATCTATCTTTTTGTTAGCAGGGGACAGATTCAAATACACCTCCCAACTAAGACAGAGAAACCGCTTTATTCACCTGTCAGGTCCTCCAGAGAGCTCAGCGCTGACTTACGGAAGGCAGTCTCCTCTCTGCCACTCTCCAGAGACCCCGCTGGCTCCATGGTTACATCTGGCTGAGACCTACGGGGTGACGAAGAACAAGACAATGAGGAGAAGTCTCTCTCTCAAACTCCCATCAGGGGAAAACCATCTCCCAGCTCAGCCCTCTCCACTAGTCATGGGCTGTACGGTGACACAGACTCCCGGCCCCCGGACACCTGCGGGATGTGGTTCATAAGAATGATGGTCATGGCGGTAAAGTACCTGTACATGAATGGAGCCACAGTGGCCGTGTTGGGGTGGTGCTGCTGGGGCTGAGGCAGCTGGACGCTGGTGGCGCTGCAGGCTGTGGGGGCCGATGGTGGTGCCACAGAGGCGTGGAGATGGTGAGGCCTCCCTTCAGAGGAGGCCATGCTTGAGCAGGAGCTCCGGTGGTCCAGGAGGCCCTTGTGGACCGAGAGGCCCCCGCCCCCACTGGCCCTCAGACTCCGGGGTCTTTCTCCCTCCCGACCGGAGGAGGTCTTCCCCGGCTTTGGTATTCCGGAGGATGAGCTCTCCCTTCCGCCTGCCTTGCCACCTTTTGGGATTAAGCTGGTGGATTTGGTGTTTCTCTTTGGCTCTGCTGCATCTGAACCGAATCCATCGTGACTGGACCCGTCCCTGGAATCCTCCTGCCCTGTGACGGACCACGTCTTTGGGACACCCTCATGGGTCTTGTCCTTCCCCTTCTCCCTAGTCTTCAGTGAGCTCTTCCTGGGGCTGAGGGCCCGGCTGAAGGTGCGCTGGGCGATGCCCTTCAGGGCCAGCTTGGACCCGGGGGGTCGGCAGTTCTCCTCGATCTCCTCCAGGCGGTCCAACGTCGGAGAGTGCACCTCCATCACCTCCTTCTCCTGTCCTGTCGGAATGTCAGTCAGGACTCCAACTGCCTTGGAGCCTCCTTTGCTATTGAAGAGCTTGAGTTTTTCCAGCATGGACTTCTGGGCAATGACCTTGGGTGGGACCTCTGGGTGCATGGCTGAAGACTGCCTAGTGGGCGGCTCCTGTTTGACGGACAGCATAGGGGAGGTGGCGCTGTGCTTGGCCCTCAGGGACTTACTCCTCCAGGGCTTGTTGCTGTTGCCTGCATTGGGCTGGCAGACGGATGACAGAGCGTAGCCATTGGGCCCAGGAGAAACAGCGTGTTCTGTCATGACAAGGGAGGCCTCGGTGCTTCTCTCTGTGGAGACGAACAGACATGAGAGAAGAGCATTGGGGGGAGAATGACATCTCCATCTTAACGGCTGAACAGTGCGATAAGGAATGCCTCATGACTTTACGTCACTGGGTTAAGTTCTGGATCCATATATACAAAGGGAGCAAGAAATGCTAGCTTCACCCTCACCCTTGGGCAAAATGTCCAGACCAATGCTAAGACATGGAATATCATGATAGGTTCGAATAACCAGTAAAAAAAAGACCCAAAAACATAAACAACTGCTGAACGTAATTCTACACGGCCCATACCTTCCTGACAGGGATAGTTTACACAGATCTGTCCCAAGGAGATTAGTCAGCTGCTTACTCATGCTTGCCTCCATGGCTACACTGGGCATCACAGAATAAACCGTGAATTACATGCCGAGTAAACCTACAATGTATCAACAGTAGTCATCAATTACACCAAAATGAAAGAAAGGTTTCACCGTTTATCATTCTCTACACAATTCAGAGTACTAAAGCTGACAAATCATTACCATTCAAAAACTCAGTGATCCATGAACAACAAAATCAAAATATTCTATGGATGATTCGGAAAGGCTGCATGGCAACAAGCTGGGAAACCCTTGCAGACGAGGGCACAAACCTCTCCTTATATCATCCCAGTAGGTAGGTGTAGATGGGAGAAAAAAAATAAACTGCCACAGCTAGCGGACATTTAAATTTCAAACCCAAACTTTGGCGTTGGGTCGTGTTCCGTCTTCATTAGAGGGAGGGAGCCCTAGAAGGGCAGGCAATCATGAAAGCAGGTCTGTTCTTGCCAACTCAACACTGACCATCGACCACATACTACGGTCACACACGCCTGAGCTCATAAGTAACACAAACAAAGTTGAGTTTTTATTCAAATGTACACAATTGTAGATTATCAGCATCACCTGGTAAACTCCTGCAACAATTCACAACATATTTACTGTGTATCCCTAACCGCAGATAGTAGGGTGTTTAAAGTGCAAATTGTGTTTTAATTGTGACAAAAACCAAATTCACCAAATCTTCTGTAGGCTATCACTGTGCAATACCTAGCTGTCCATTACTACTCTTTAGTTTACAGGGCAAATCTCCAGGGAAGTGTTGGCCCAAAACACTTAACACCCAGTTATTGACAACATACATTGAACCGCTTTAGATGCTCAACGCACCCTGCGCTGGGTAACGTTCCGCTAACAGCAGGCCAGGCAGCTGCTACAGGGTCTAAAAGTGCAGATAGAAAATGTTAACACCTCTTTTTACCACGAGGGGTTCCAGTGTTTAGGTGAGAATACTTAAACATTCCACCTCAGTCGTTCTACCTGCCGTTGTAACTTGAAATACATCTTTTAATGGTTGTGTTAATAATTACCCACTTAATTCTGAATCATACAGAATTGAAATAAACAATGTTTTTTTTTAATGCGAGATAAAGTATGTCAACGTGTCTATGTTCACAGCATGAGGAAAATCCATTTACACTATGCATGTTTAAAACATTCCTCTAAATGAACAGACCCCTCACAGAACTCCGGTTAGGCTGATCATGCTTGGGACCTCAAGAACCACAGCAACATAGTATCCCATAGTATCACTTCAGTCTCCTACTAAATAGCCTTGTAACTGTGCAGAGCTAAAGATAGACGGACGGAAAAACAACCTAAAGCGAACATCCAGATTTGACAGTTAAACTAGCATCATTCTATATGTCCCCAGTGAGATCTAGGCAACAAGGAAAAATCAATACAATACACCCTGTCGCTACATAGGAACTGTTGCCATGGCAATGAAGTCACTGCTGCACCACCACGGAGCGGTTGCTCGTAGACACTCACCTTTCCAGGTGATCCTTGACTGACCATTCAGAAATACTACAAGTGCTCATTGTACAGTTCCAATCATGCTCCTCTAAAAGAAGTACATTTGTAATTCCTCTAACGTTCAGTATGTCTGTTCTACCAGAACTATACACCCAACCAGCCTTCTATTTCTCCAAAACAGACTCTCACTGCAGAGACACTCACAGGACTCTCTCCCCCTCTTTCTACCCCTTTCCTCTTGGTTTATTTCTTGTTCCCTCGTCGTCTCTCCCTCCCTCTCAGACTCCCCCCATCATTCCCTCCCTCTCTGTACCACATTTAAAGTAACTCAAGCTCAATCAATGCACAGCAAATCCCGTCACAAAGCTTACCACAGACTGACTGTGGACTAGTCTGACCATGGAGTTAACCAGGCCCTCAACCTGACCATGGGGTTAACCAGGCCCTTAACCTGACCATGGAGTTAACCAGGCCCTCAACCTGACCATAGGGTTAACCAGGCCCTTAACCTGACCATGGAGTTAACCAGGCCCTCAACCTGACCATAGGGTTAACCAGGCCCTTAACCTGACCATGGAGTTAACCAGGCCCTCAACCTGACCATGGGGTTAACCAGGCCATCAACCTGACCATGGGGTTAACCAGGCGCTCAATCTGAACATGGAGTTAACCAGTCCCTTAACTTGACCATGGAGTTAACCAGGCCCTCAACCTAACTATAAGTTACACTTTCAAACTGCTCTGGTCTGGTCTGTTCCAACTGGCTTTATACAACTAAAGATTTAGACTCTGATCTAGGACAAAGATGTACAGTTGGGATACATTATCAGACATATAATTCAAAGTCAAACAAGCCTGTGTTTTTTTTGACAGATTTATTTACACCACCAAGCGTAAAGCCAGGGTGTGACGTGATGTCCACCAGACTATAATTAAACACAGACAGGAACACAGTAAATACAGACTTGACAAAGAGGAAGTAGCACATTTGTTATGCCAAATGTAGCACATAGCAATACTCACATAACCAATGTCGTGAAAATGGGAGGTATTCAGAGCAAGCCAAAATAAATTACAGGTGTTGGGGTGCGAAAATAGCTGTTTACTTCCCAGCAGAAATGCCTATGGCTTAAATGTTGTCTGAGAAGCATACATTTACAAATAAAACTGAAACCTGGAGTTCTGACATACTTTACAATGGCATTTACATAATTTAAATCTTAAATTTTATGTAACATTTGACTAAATGGAAATGATTGAAAGTTCACCTTAACGGCTGTTGTAAAATCCTCGCCTGCTTCTCCCTACCACATTGAGAAAATACAAAGTACGCACATAGAGATTCCCGCTCTCTCTGTGTTTGTTCTGTGATAAATGTGGGTTCCAAATCGGTGAGTGTGTTCTACTGTAACTCATGGTTCCATATATGTGTGTGTGTGATCTAGGAAAATCGTCAGTTTCCTTTTTATCAATGTGTGTGTTCCAGGTTTAGGGAAACCCCCTCATCTCAACTCTCTGTGTACCAACACTCACCCTGGTCATCGTTGGAAGGCCTGGGCTTGTCATAGTGGTTGAAGCTCTGGCTGCGCCGGTTGCTGCTGGAGACCCAGGTTTTCTTTCCCTCGCAGCCTGAGGCAGGGGCCCGCATGGGGGGGCCAGGCAGCCTGGGGGCCACAGGGACCAGTGACCGGATAAGTTAATACTCAACCATACAAGGACTCATCTCAAAAGTCTAAACACAAATGCCAATGTTTTTAAAGGGATTAAATAATATTTTAAGGTGAGTATTCATTTAAAAACTGTTGGCAGGTTCATTTTATTGCTTCCTCTTAAAATATTTTTATTTCCCTCTACATTTGGATAGTCAAGATTACCACCTGCACATGCTCTGTGGATATTCATATAGTCAACAAACTACCCCAAAACAAAGTAAATACTTGCTACGGTTAGGTTTACAATATGTGTTACAATAAGGTTTAGGGAAAATGTTAAGGTTAGGGATAGGAAGTTGTGTAAAGCTAGGGTTAGTAGATTGTAAATTGAAATGTTATTTATAGAAAGTAGATCCTGGGTTAGAGTTACTAATTTCATTGCCACAAACAAAGGTATATTCAACAGGCATGCATTTTAGGGACACTTTATTTGTAGAGCACCTACAGATGGTTATCTCAAATACCCAAATAAAGAGTAGCCGGCAGTTATAAACCGTTATTCGATTACTCTCTTTGTGTTCATTGCCAGGGCACCTTTAAATACCTCAGAAGCACAGTACCTAAATAACAATCATACTTGCTTTACAAACACTGCTTATACTAGTTCACTGGACATAACGGAGCACAGATACATTGTACTGACACTTCCTCCCCCGTGGATGGGACAACAGCTGCTGTCAGAGAACACATTCTCACACAATACTGACCGACGCTGGGTTTGCAGGGTAAGGTGATGGGTTGGACAGGAACATGTTTGTACCTAAGTCAGTCTTAAACATACAGTACATAAACAAGTAATATTTGGAAAGAAATCTTCAGCCACTCCTGTGGTAGCATACATATTCCAGAAGAGGGCGCTATTGTATTTTCTTAAGCCGAGTAGTGCTGAAAAAGTTCCTGACCAATAGAAAGCTACACATACGGTGAAAGAAGATTAGTCTAAGGAACACACTACAGGACAATAAGGTGGGAGAACTTGGAGTTTCTACAGTGTGAGGGGATTTCAGCATACGGTGTCTTTGTGATTTAGAGGGAGGGTGGGTGAGTGAGCGAGACACTGAGAGAAAGTGAAAGGGCAGGAAAACTGAAAGGGAGAGAGCAAAACAAGTGTGAAACATAAAGGAATAGTGAGAAAAACAAAACAGATCGAGTGGAAGGGTGTGAAAAAGGGAGAGAAACGTGAGAGAGAGAATGGAAGAAAAAGCGTTTGAGACATGCAGTATGAGAGCTGACCTAGAGGACTTTCTGTGAGCCACAGAGAACTTCAGCCCTTTACTTTGAGTAGAAGAAGGGGCCTTGGATGATAGACTGCATGAAGGAAAAAGCAAAAGATGGGTAGAAAAAATGTTAGGAAGTAGCTTTAATGAGCCCATGAGGATAACAGAAACTTCAACAAGGATTGGAAAGCAGAAGAGAATCACAGACGTGGAATGAAGAAGGCAATACAAATTCAAACTTTTACAAGCAAGGATATAAACATCATAAAATTGTAGGGGGGGGCGACTGTTAACTCATAAATAACCACTAAATTACTAAGTTACCCCAGGGATCTTGTTTGTATGTGTTGATTGGTTGATTGACTACACGGTACCGTACCTGGACTGCACATCTGACGCTGCCTTATGTGCCGGTGCCATTGAGCTGGGGGTGGGAAGAGAAGCCGAGGATCCATGGGGACAATGCCCAGGGGCCAAGGATCCATGGGGACAATGCCCAGGGGCCAAGGATCCATGGGGACAATGCCCAGGGGCCAAGGATCCATGGGGACTATGCCCAGTGTCCAGGGACCCATGGGGACTATGTCCAGGGGCCAAGGATCCATGGGGACTATGTCCAGTGGCCATGGATCGATGGGGACTATGTCCAGGAACCAGGGACCCAAGGGGACTATGTTCAGGGGCCGGGGACCCTTGCGGACTATGTCCAGGGGCCGGGGACCCATGACGTCTATGTCCAGGAACCAGGGACCCATGGGGACTAT
This sequence comes from Novumbra hubbsi, assembly GCA_016801125.1. NCBI lineage: Eukaryota > Metazoa > Chordata > Actinopteri > Esociformes > Umbridae > Novumbra > Novumbra hubbsi. The sequence goes on from JACXGK010006666.1 coordinate 15,416, forward strand.
GTCCAGGGACCGGGGACCCTTGCGGACTCTGGCCTGGGATCGGGGACCCATGTGGATTATGTCCAGGGGCCGGGGACCCATGGGGCCTATGTCCAGGCTGGGGGCTGTGCTCTGGGTGAGAGACCTGCTGCTTCAGGACCTTCTGCTGGTGCTGTTTGTAACGGGACAAGCTGAAGAACAGACCCAGGATGGCCTTCAGGTTCCCATTACGGATCTCTGCAATGAGAGGAGCAAAAAAGCGGTTGGTACCTTCGGTACGTTTCCCCCTCCACATTTGCATCCAACATGGACATGTTGCTTTGATGCTTTCACCTAAGCAGTAGATATTGGACCAATGTCTGGATGACGGTGGATGCAGACCTACCCTCTGCACAGAGACCCTGAATGTTCACCCCTTTGGCTGCCAGAAAACCAAGGCAGGTATCGATGTTCTCAACCTGTGGGAAAGGAACTATGAGTGACGCAGTTAGGGTTATACATAAACCAAAGATTATTTAGCAAAAAAACCTTAACAAATAGAGTGACTTTAATCGAATTAAAAACCACACAGTTGTTCTCAGATTATCACTAAGACTGATGTCTAAAACCAAAATTACACAGAAACCAACCTTCAGACATGCAAAAGTGCTGGAGTAACATCATGATAACATACAACCTACAATGAAATCCTTAGGCTCTTTGCATTCAGGCTGCGTTGTCGGTTTTCACGCAGGTCACGTACGTGTAATGGTCCCGTTTCGTCGGTAGAGATTAGGCTAATGCGAAAGTCTACTGCGAAAAAACTAATTGGGATCAATGGAGTTCTTGGGCCATTAAGGATCAAAATCTATGAATTCACTCCTGAAGTAGAAGTGTGTGAGCTAAATCAATAAAAAATAAATCTAACACTAGAGAAGTTTTCCTAAAAGCAATGTTACACATTAAATCTCACTAAAAGCAATGTGTTTCACTCCAGAAAGTTACCTTTAAGCTAACAAGGCTTACTGAAATACTACCATTCATAGAACTAGTTCAGTAACCACTTTTCCCTCAGTTGCTTGGCCACCACAAGAGAAAAACCCCTGTACAAACATTTCATCTGTCGGCAATGGGGACGTAGGTGGGTGGTAGTGAGGTAGGAGTCAGCTGGAGTCAAAGGGTTGATAGATACACTACTATAGTAAGAGGTGTGTCAGCTGGAGTTAGATTGGTAGATATACTTTATTATACTAAGGGGTGAGTCATGTAGAGTCAGAGGAGAGGTAGAAATACTGGTATATCCTGGGTGGTGAGTCAGGTAGAGTCAGAGTAGGGGTAGATATACTGTATTATATTGAGGGGTGAGTCAGGTAGAGTCAGAAGCGAGGTAGATATAGTGTTTTATACCGAGGGGTGAGTCAGGTAAAATCTGAGGATAGGTAGATGAAGCAACCAACCCCGGAAAAGATATAGATGGGCTACAGAATTATTCAAATACATGAATTAAGTATTAGAAATTGCTTGGACTATTAGAATTATTTCAACTAGGCCAAGACTGGCGTGAACAGATGTTCAACACATAGATCCATGGATTGGTATGTGGGTACAGGCAAGAGGTTTGTTTGGATGGCATATGGCCCTCGATGGGATACCAGGGATTTAGGCCTTCCCACTGTGTTAGTAGGGCAGAAAGGCCTGGCCATTCCTTCACAGGAAACACTGGAGAACGAACCAGATGCCAGCAAGGGCTTTCACTCAGCTTGACGTTTTCAGATTTGGGAAGGGTCAGACGGTGATATCACATGTGATAAGTCATTATCCATCCTATGACGATGTGTAGGCTGCTTAGAGGACATTATTCTGGGGGATGAGGGCTGGTTCTCCTGGGTTACACGGCTAAACACGGATCAAGACCTCACCATCTGAGTGCGGCTCTTTGGATAGCCATTGATGTCTTCTATCCTCTCGTTTGCTGAAAAAGAAAAGTGAAGAGAAAATGGAACATAATATTTCCGTGATGAAGTTGCGCATCCTATTTTATCCCGGGACGGTGATACATCAGATCAATCAAAAGCAGTGAGTACTTATTATAACCATGGGAACCAGACATATCGTGCACCTGATGCCGTCCCAGTCAAATATGACCACAACGATCCATATTTAGCTCCAACTAAATGCGCCTTCCATTTATTCACTCCACTTAAACATTACGTACAGTATAGACACGCGGGAAATAATGACAGGCTTCGACGCACGACCACGCATCCACCCTGGAAGCTAAAAGCAGAGCTGGAATATAGTTGCTGACTTTCAAAGCAGGATGAAAAACAGCCCTTTTAACCTAAAGATCTCTCCTACCCTCTCTATTAAGAGGTCCATGGGGGTCACGCAGGATCCAGGTCACCGTGACATGATACTAGCCATATCATAGTAATAGTAGGTGATACCGTATAATGTCATTGCTATGCAGAAAACACAAAGTTTGGTGTCATCATTGCATTGCCGTGGGAAACCAACAAGAAATGAAAACAAATACATGAAGACAGAAAACGGAATTTTCTTTTTTAATGGAATGGCCGATTCCTTACCGACAACTTGTATGATCTCAGCCAGCAGCACGCCATCTGACACATCCTGCTGCAAGTCCTTGATCAGTCGCTTACGGCCCGACTTCACTAAGTAATGGTTGGCCCAGTCCGTGTAAATCTGCTCCACAGGAACGACAAGACAATGCAGGTGACGTGCTCAGAAATTACAACCAATTTGCACAATCACAGAGACCCTTCATTTACCAGTCAATACGACCCTAGACCACAACGTGATTGGCTCCGGGACTGCCAATGTCTTGGAGCGGCCCAATCAAAGGCCAGACCTCAATCCAATGGAGATTATGTAGAAAGAGTTGTCGCCCATCATAGTTTCACATCACCCCTCATAAGGAAATGGACATGTTTGCCGGGGATAAATACTTGCGCAATAAATTACATTCTCTTTTTTTTTTATTATTATTATTAATTCAGAACAAATTACAGATTTCATTTTTCACTTGTTTTGTGCCGAGTTAACCAAACAGCTCACTCACAGGCCAATCGCTAAGCCACATATTGCTAAGTCACACCCACAGATGTTTGTTTTTCTTTCTCAGCAGCAAGCCTGGATTTGATCTTGTCGCAAAAACGACCAAACCCTGTATATGATTCCAGAAACGTGAGGGTAAACCCACAGCCACACAGAACCACTGGAAACGGAAAACAAAATAGAACAGATTTTGGTCAGTAGTCATATGCACATGTAGTGTGCTAAATGGCTAATGTGTCCCAATGCCAGTCTCATTTCCTCAAATCTGCATTTTATTGTCATTGAAAGCTGCCATTGTCTCTTATCTTACAAAACAAACTCTGTTTACAGTTGTAATTGCATTGGTAACTGGTTTATAAATGCATTTCTAGGGTTTGTTGTATCTGTCCAACAGCAAGAGAGAGGTTACAATTGATTGATTTTCTTTAATAAATTTGCAAAGCATTACACACCATTTCAAACATTTTGTGTTGTGTATGTAATCATCGCAAAAGGAAACACTTAACCAGCTGGGCGGTATATAACCATGTATGCGGTGCAGTTTGCCAGGATGTCAAAGCAGTCCAGCTGGATGTGTTTACTGCAGCATAAGGCTGTGTTGCTGCCTTACAGGGTTTGCCTCTTCCTGGTGAGGCCAAGCGAGATGTAGCCCTCTCCAGGCACATCACGCCAGGTAATCTCACAAAGTAGCACTTCACTAAGTCATCTTCACTATGAAGAAAGTATAATATAATGTATAATGTAAGCAGTGCAGTTTGTCGTTGGTGAAGTGTGTAGGTATAACTGTAATCAACTTAATTGATGCGCTACTGATCTATAATTTGTCAGGTACACCAGGTACACCAGGTACACAAGGTACACCAGGTACACCAGGTACACCAGGTACACCAGGTACACCAGGTACACCAGGTACACTGTACTGATTACATTTTCCTGATCTACATTCTGCACATTCAGTCAGAAAATATCTGGGATGTCAAGACTACGATCTGGCAATACTTAAAACATTTAAACACCCCAATTGCAAATGTCCAATATCATTACCCTCACTGTATTGCAAAAGCCATATTTCTCCACCACAAAATGCCACACCGGCTAGGCTAACTTTTTTCGTAATTTTTCCGTAATTTACTAACCACACAAAGAGGTCTATTCTTTCTACTCTCTTGCCATATGTCCAACATTGGGGTATGCCAAGAAACAGGAAAAAGGACAATATTTATCTATGTATGCGTTTTCCCATTTTCCCATTTTCCACCTAGCCTACAGCTCCACCAACCGTGCCGCCGACAGAGAAGTGGACTGAAGCGCGGAGTACACTGAGCCACTGAGCAGTACTGGTCCTCCAAATAAAGCACTGGAGAAGAGCCCTGGCCACTGCTCACTAACAGTGTAATTATAGGCCATGTATCCTCCCTACCACATGAAGGAGAACATCAGCTACTGCCGCCGTCCTGATGGGACAACTAAGCCTCAGATAAATGACAGAAATGTACAGTTCAGTAAATACAGGCAATCGAAAAGTATTCAGACCCTTCAATTTGTTACAACCTGTTTATTAGAGTTTTTTCCCCCGGATTCTCTGATTCATTTAATGATATTTATGCCATAGAAGATGACATCCACAAACTTCTCTTCACTGGCCAACCCCAAAAAGACAACCCCATAACATTATCCCTCCTCCACCAAACTTTACAGTTGGCACATTGCAGTCAAGACAGGAAATGTTCTCCTGGCATTCGCCAAACCCAGACTCGTCCATCTGACTGCCAGATAGAGAAGTGTGATTTGTCACTCCACAGAACATGTTTCCACTGCTCCAGGTTGCTTAGCACCTCAGCACTAAGCAACCCCGCTCTGTAACTTTACATGTTCTGACACTTTGTGGCTGAGTTGCTGTGATTACTAAACACTTCCCTTTTTTAATAATACCACTTACAGGTCATCATGGAATTTCTACGAGGAAAGAAAATTCACAAACTGACTTGTTGCAACAGTACCACGCTCGAATTCAGTCAGCTCTTTAGAACTACCCATTTTTTCACAAATTTCTGTAAAGGCAGACTGCATGGCTAGGAGCTTGATTTTATACACCGACGCACAAGGACTCAATGAAACACCTGTATTAAATGATTGAGAAGTTTTGTTCATATAGTGTAGGTCCCTGATTAGTGTTGCAATAAAAAACAGAGTGCAACCTGATTCAAATGTCAGAGTTTGAGGGGTCTAGTGAATGTGAAAATCACAATAACAATTACATGCAAAGATGAGCTGCATGACCATCTGAAAAAAAACTACTTTTGAGTCAACTGTCAAGGCTGTCCTACATTGTTGTTAAATTCTGCAACAGGAAATATTTAGAACTTTTTCAAACCAGAATAACACGACCAAACAAAAGTAGATACACAGTATATAAATCTCACATATGCAAAAGAGAGGGGAATTAGACTGCTCTCCCACTTTCTTTCTCTCTCAATCTCTCCGTCTATTGGTCTTTCTGTCTCCCCTTCTGTCTCCCTTTCTGTCTCTCTTTGGGGCCTATGAACTATACTGCTGGAGTGTGGTTTCAAATCCGACCTGCTGCTTTCAGTCAAACTCTATTATCTATCGTTCACAACATTCCTGTCCAAATGCCTCACAGCAAACTTCCGTTTGTATAGGATAGCTTACGTTAAGATAGTGGATATGGCAAAGGTTTTCCCCTGGGTTTCGCCGAATGACCCGATTAGAGAATTAACGCCTCCTCTTTCACTTGCACGACAACATTTGATTAATGCGTTAACCTGTGGCATATGTTCACAGCACCAAGGACACGCCATTAACCATCTCAGATCCACTAGCTTACGTCTGCTTGGTCACACGGCACCTGCTGTTGATTAACTCCACACAACGACAGTTTCACCGCTCAAACGCCAATACCGTTTACTGGGTATAGAACAGGGGCAGAGATCACAGTTAACTCCTACTTGAGCTATCAAGTGTAAAGCTTCATTGGATCCCAGAAAAGTTCTCAAGAAGATAAGTGAATTATTATTTTTATAATAAAGACATGGTTGAGAAAAGCGGTTCTAACCTGAGGATCCTGTTGGTTTCTCTCCTTAGTAGTTGTGAGGCTTTTGGTGGGGGTCAGAGTTCCCTTTGTGTTTCTCTGCCGATGAGCGGCTTTCAGGGGGCTGTATCTTAGATGGCCAGCTCTGTGAGGGCTGGAGGTCCTCGACCCGGCATGGTTCTGTTGCTGAGGAATGGGCAAGGCGCTGTGCACTGGTTTGGGCAAACCGGACTTCATCTTAGAGACGACCAGAATGCCTGACATCTTCTGCTTTCAGAGCACTACTCCAAAACCACTCCACGCAGAAACTGCCTCCGTCTCTCTGTATCTCACCCTGTCAAATGCTTTCTAAGAAGGTGGGCCCAAGCACGGTCACGCCAAGGCTCCACGGCTGGGTAGGTCAGCCTCCTGTACATATACCGCACAAAGCTTTTTCTGTGGTAATACACTCACACACAGTCTAAAAGTAAACCCTTCAATGAGAACAACTCCCTCTGACAAGCTGCCAAGTCACTTTCAAGGATTGAACAAGTTTCTGGAACCATCCAAACTTCTGGACGTAGTCTTTCCGACCCCCCACATGTTCCATACAGTAGAGAAG
>JACXGK010006667.1:0-28043 GCA_016801125.1 Novumbra hubbsi
AGGGCAGTCTGTGGTAGGAGAGACCAGCGGAGGGCAGTCTGTGGTAGGAGAGACCAGCGGAGGGCAGTCTGTGGTAGGAGAGACCAGCGGAGGGCAGTCTGTAGTAGGAGAGTCAATGCTTGGTGTGTGGAAAGGTGAGTGTTGGCAAGGCAACGTGCTGACAGGCAAGTTCAGCTCCTGCCTCAACTTCTGTTCCAGTTGTTTAGTGGCCCTGCGCACTGAGCCGACTGGGAAATCGGAAGGCGGGGTGGAGGGGGATTGTGGGTAACAGGGCAGGGGGGTCTCCCCATCATGGTGCTCGGGGCCCAGCTGCTGGGAGGACCATACAGGTGCTGGAGGATGGGATATGGACTCTATCTCCGTGACGATATGGCGAACTGACACTCCATTGTCGTGGTGAGGAGATGAGGCTTGGCCCAAGCTGTCCTCTGTAGGGGGGGGATTCTGAGGAACAGGGAACAGAGACCATAGTTTCAAATGAACCTTGGCACACTTAGCTAGTAATACTGGGCCATTAAATGAAACTAAAACTCAAAACAAGAGTTCATATGACACCATCTGTAGATCACAACAGTCTACAACAAGGTATCTCAAACATCTGATCTGGTCGGTGCGGAGAATTCAGTGTCTCTTTTGATCTTAAACTGGCACACTTGATTCAATCAGTCGGATAATCATCAAGCCCTCGACTAACTGAATCCGTCATGCCAGTTGAGAGTCACAACAACAAGGTGGACTGAGGACTGTGAGACACTGGCCCACAAAGTCGGAGTAAACATTGATCAGCTTCAGTGTGCTGGTCTAGAATCAGGTCCCTCCTGTCCTGTCCGCATAATCCTATTTGTGATATCTAATAAAGTGATCCTAAATAAAATCCTAATATTTTATACATTGAATACAAAAGAGGCTGCTTATAAGTGGGATTTAACAAGTCTGTCGGTCTGTCAGTAGGGGGCAGTATTGTACTTGGAAAACAGGCCCCACAGTGATCTTCCATTATCTATTAGATAGGTTTACTAGATTCAGCTCCATTCTATTGAGCGTCTCCCCACGACATTCTGACCCTGTGGATGAGTCCACTCCAGAGGTAAGCCTGTGCTGAAGATAAACATCACAGCAGGAAGCTGGCATGGGCCCCTCAACCTCCTGTTGGTGTAATCAAAAACAAACGCCTCACCTTTCCCTGCCCCTCCAGCTCGGTTGCTGGCGTTTCCCCGGCTGGGTTCTCGGGAGACGTCGGCCGCGGCTCCTGAGTGGGGCACCGGGACGTCCGCAGAGGCGCCCGCTCCCGCAGGCCCAGGAACTTCCCGCGCGCGCTGACGAAGTCGATGCTGTCTGTGGCGGGCTTGAAGGAGGAGAGGTCCGCACGGCCCCAGGGGTTGTTGTTGTCATCGTTGTCACAGGGCCCTTCGGAGGGAGGCGAAGTGGGGGAGCTTGGGCCCGTGGGTTCCCCAGGGGAGGTCACAGAGGCTTGGTCCCCTCCACCGCCCGGCGGTTCTCCCGGGGGGGCCCCAGAGGTATCGGCAGCAGACCGCAGGGTGGCGTCCTCGGAGCTGACAAGATCAGGCAAATCCAGGGGCAGCTCTGCACAGGGAGTTTTGAGTTCAGGCACAGGGCTGGACAGCCGCGTGCCGCGCAGACCCAGGTGGGGGGCTTGGGCTGACGGCCCGGGAGACGGAGCAGGGAGGACATGCACCGAGGGAGGAGGGTGAGGGACGGAGGAGACCGGCACAGTCTCGGCCACCGCCGCCAGAGACCGGTCGTCTTGGTGCACCACAGCGGCCCGGGGCCGGGGGAGACAGCGCTCCCCCCGGGACTCACCCAGGCCACTGGACAGACCGGACACGGGCGAGTGGGATTGGGAGCGGGTGAGTCGGGAGGGCTCAGAGTTTGTGTCTGAGGTTTGCGAGCCTTCCATCCGGCTGTCGGGCGTGGCGCCCAGCGCCTGGAGAACGGCTGAGGCCAGGAGGTGTTTCAGGGAGGGGGCGGCCCCGTCGGAGTGTTGGAGGGCGGAGTGGCCCAGCGTGTGGCTGTGGGGTCTGGTCTTACACAGCGGGGACTCGTAACGCTCGGAGAGGTCGCTGTCGGAGCGGGAACGCCACAGCTTGTTGTGCCTCTGTTTGCTGAAGAGAAACAAAGAGGAACCGAGAGATGGAACCTCACGCGACGTTCACTAATTCATGCCACTGTGCACAACTGAAACACACTGAATACAGGACAGGTGTGTTCAACAAGGTTTGTTCCGTGTTAGTCGAGAATGTCACCAAATGTCCCAAGAAGGTTGTGTGCAGTCAATATATGCAAATACATGCAAAACGCCACAGTAATGCTTATAGCGCATATCTTTTCAATGTAAGACATTTCATAATTGGCATTAAAATCATTTAACAGAAATGTTCATAGTAATTGGTTTGCCCCAAAACAGAATTCTTGTTGAACTTGTCTGAGAGCTGTGTGTGTGTGTGTACTCCCATGTCTACCTGGCCAGCAGGATTCCCTGGTACTCCTCTAACTGTTTCATGAAGGAGGGGTTGGGCTTGGTGACGGTGCGGCGCTCCTTCACATGGTCAAAAGCCCTCCCCAGGTCCCAGCCGTACTCCTTCATGGCGTAGGCGATCACCGTGGACGCAGAACGACTCACTCCCATCTTACAGTGGACCAGACACTTGGCCCCCGCCTTCCTGATGGGAAAAAACAATGGGTCAAAGGATGAAGACCTGCACAAAACCAGTGGCCAGTGCCATGTATTGAACCAGCATCTTAATGTTATAGCACAGCTCATTCATAACTTAACAAATATGCAATCAGTGCTTACTTGGCCTTGGTTATGAACCATCAGAGTGCTTACTTGGCCTTGGTTACAGACAATCAGAGTGCTTACTAGGCCTTGGTTAGGAACCATCAGAGCGCTTACTTGGCCGTGGTTACGAACCATCAGAGTGCTTACTAGGCCTTGGTTACAAACCATCAGAGTGCTTACTTGGCCTTGGTTACGAACCATCAGAGTGCTTACTTGGCCTTGGTTACGAACCATCAGAGTGCTTACTTGGCCTTGGTTACGAACCATAGGAATGCTTACTAGGCCTCGATTACGAACCATCAGAGCGCTTACTTGGCCGTGGTTACGAACCATCAGAGTGCTTACTTGGCCTTGGTTATGAACTACCAGAATGCTTATTTAGCCTTGGTTATGAACCATTAAAGTGCTTACTTGGCCACGGATACAAACCATCAGAGCGCTTACTTGGCCGTGGTTACGAACCATCAGAGTGCTTACTTGGCCTTGGTTATGAACTACCAGAATGCTTATTTAGCCTTGGTTATGAACCATTAAAGTGCTTACTTGGCCACGGATACAAACCATCAGAGCGCTTACTTGGCCGTGGTTATGAACCATCAGAGTGCTTACTTGGCCTTCGTTACTAACCATCAGAATGCTTATTTCGCCTTGGTTATGAATCATCAGAGTGCTTACTTGGCCTTGGTTATGAACTTGTAGGTATCATTCCAGTACTCCAGGAGGTTGGTCGCTTCCTCGTCATACACACGAATGTTGTGGTACTCAAACATTCCTGGGAAGAAGTTGTCAATCTCCCGCGTCACGTTGAGGATGTACCTCACACTGAAGGAGTGGAACACCATGTGTTACAGGTGGAAATGTGCAGTCAGTCTTTAATGAATCAATGTCATTTTAAACCTCAACTTTGACATTCAGACGTCAGAAGACGCTTACCCGCTGCTCTGTAGCTCGTCTAAGTTAGATGCGTTCCACTCAGAACCCTGTATACAAAATAAGAGTTAAATCAAAGAGAAAAATTATAACCTGAGAATGTCTCTAAACTACAATTAACAAAATGAAAATGATTATGGACCTACATATACATTCTATACAAGGGGATCCCAAAAACAATGCCATTATTTTGACAACCATTATATAGGAAGAGTAGTGTGTTCTTACTAAGTAGACGTGGTCAAAGATCTCTGTGGGGCTGTCCATCTGACCCAGGATGACGATCATCTCATTGTCAATGAACTCCTTAAACTCTCGAAGGTTGCACACCATCTGCATCTCCAGCTCTGTGCGAATCTGGAGACAAACCAGAAAAAGAAAAAAAATTCACAACATGACTAGTAAAACACTCAAAAAAGTTGTGACCAGTAGACAACCCATTACCTGCAAAGAAGCCATTAGAACCATAAGAGCACCCATTACGACCAGCAGTGAACAGAACGTAACAAGGAGAAAACCTGTTAGTTTTCTCCTTCAAGCAGCAAAGCTATTAAGACTAGCAGAAAACGTTATAAACTGTCGAGCACCCTTTACAATGAATAAAATATCTATTCTAACCACTTAGGGAACAAATGACCAGCCAATGTGTTTGTGGGGGTGTGTCTCTAACCTACCTCTTTGGATGTGACATTCTCCAGGTCTTTCTGCATCATGATTTCCCTGAGGCGAGTTTTGATCAGCCGCTCGGTACGCTCCCTCTCTGTTGGCCTGCGGACCCCAAAAAAAACACAACAAATGACATAAATCAAATACACCACACTAAATGACATCACACATAAAATGACAGAATGTTACACGAAGTGACAAATCACATACACCAAAGTAAATGACATAAATCACACCCTACACTGAATGACATGAATTCCACACACCACACTAAATGACTTAGTGACATGTTTCCCTTACTGACTCCCCTCCTTCCATTTCAAGGACAAATGTAGTGACACCGTTACGGTGCTGGGGGCCATACCTACCCTGATGAGGACCCCACAGATCCTCTCCTCCCTCTCGGTTCCCCCTCCATCACCCAGGTTATTTGTATTTCAGATGTGGCCAATGTCGTGGAGTAAACCGGGCATCGGAATCCATTGGAAATTCAGTTGACCTAATATTAAATCGTGCTTTTATTGTAAAGTGTGTGTGTCTAAGTGCGTATGTTTCCACTGTACGTGCAAGGCTAAAGGCTAGCTGTGGCGTTCGTAACAGGTCAATGAGGAAACTTGGCCGGAGCCTTACGATCCTCTGCTCTCCAGTGAACCACTGTAATACCGGGGATTGAACCCATCACCCTGTGGCCATGTCACTCCAACAGGTCTAGAGCATATATTTCCACTCAATTATCCTTTCCATCGTCCACCCTTCCTCTCCTGACTGTCCTTGCTCACCTGCTTCTGTCCATTTGTCCAGTCTGCCCGTCTACAGAGTCTTTCCATGCGTAAATCACGCCACCACATTCATGGGGTTATTTTAGACGGCCTTGGCACGCAAGCCGGGGTCTGGTTTTAAATTGGCCTCCTAAACAAGCTCTGTGGCGCAGGCACGTGTCAAGGTCCCTGCGTGGGGACTTTCCCGGTTAATAAATACATAAACCTCTCTGTGACGCCCAGGTGCGCTGTTGCTATGCAACACTGTTGACTGCTGATATCAGTCATAACCAGGGTTGCACATTTCCAGGAACATCAATCCATTCCCTTGGCTAAACCGAAAACCTGGATGGACGGTTCCGGGTTTGTTGCCCAACTTCCTCACGATTCCAGGAATCATCCAAGCACAAAGTCATGACATATTCCTGGTTCACGGGGCATAGCGGGCCGGAGCAAACAATGCTTCAGACCTCCCAGCGAGCCGTGACGGCAACATGACTTGGTAGGTGCAGTTACATGAGACTAGTAATTGGGCAATGTGGTTGTTGTTGTCTTTGGGGGAGAGATGTTGGTGGGAGCCCAGATGTGACCTACTAGTCACAAGACATCAAAACTGTTTGGAAATGTGTGTGTTTGCGTGTGTCTCATGTTACTGTACGGTGTGTACTCACACGTCAGTGAAGAGGGTAGGCGAGTCGGCTCGGTGGGACTGGACGTCCTGCATGGCGTTCCACTGGTTGATGCAGACCTGGTCAGAGGACACGCGGCTCTGGTAGTAACTGACCCAGGTCAGAAACAGACTGCCGGGGTAGTAGTTATGGCAACGGGCCACCTCACAGGCCTTATGGAGGGACTGGAGAGCCGACCTGGAGAAGAGAGGGAGAGGTAAGAGGAGTCAGACCTGGAGAAGAGAGGGAGAGGTAAGAGGAGTCAGACCTGGAGAAGAGAGGGAGAGGTAAGAGGAGTCAGACCGGGAGAAGAGAGGGAGGGGTAAGAGGAGTCAGACCGGGAGAAGAGAGGGAGAGGTAAGAGGAGTCAGACCTGGAGAAGAGAATGAGAGGTTAGAGGAGTCAGACAGAGGGGGCGGGATACCTAAGAACACAACAGGTCAGAAAAAGACACAAGAGACAGGAGGAAGAGGGATGTGAAGACGGGAGGAAGAGGGGTGAGGAGACGGGAGGAAGAGGGGTGAGGAGACGGGAGGAAGAGGGGTGAGGAGACGGGAGGAAGAGGGGTGAGGAGACGGGAGGAAGAGGGGTGAGGAGACGGGAGGAAGAGGGATGAGGAGACGGGAGGAAGAGGGATGAGGAGACGGGAGGAAGAGGGATGAGGAGACGGGAGGAAGAGGGGTGAGGAGTCAAGATGAGAGGAATAGGGCTTACCACATGGCCTGTACAGACACCGGTTTGAAGACATGGACCCTGTTGACTGTGGACACACTGAAGCCCCTACAGACCAAGACAGACAGGCTATGAGGGTCCCAAAGGGCCAAACTACAGCAGATGCCAGGAGGAAATGGGTGGAGACAGTGTTCTTACCCATCTCCATCCAAGTGAATCAGTGCGTCGCTCCACAGGGGTAAAACCAGGCCGACGGTGCAAGAGCTGCAACAGACAAACACTCACAGCCGTTACACACAAGCGACACACACAGCCGTTACACGTGAGATACAAACACACACACACACACACACACACACACACAGCAGTTACACATGGGACACACAGTCAGCCTTTACACATGAGACAGACACACACACTTTACTGAGCACCTACTATATTAATCAGCCAGCCAATCAGCTGTAGGACCTACACACCTGTCTGTGGAGCTGAAGTCCATTCCCAGAACCACATTCTCCTCAGTGTCCTGCCTCCCATTGGTAGACACCACCACCATGTAGCGGGTGCACTGGGGCTGTGTGTAGGCACTCTCTAGACGCACTGCCTGATGGGAAAGGTCAAGTTAATGTAAACACGTACACAGGCGGCGCTAAATGGCTCAAAGGTCAGATATCCCTGCATTAGGAGGTGTTTGACAGACGCTTCCAGACTGATGTGTCTGTAATGAACACGACGCATTTAATATTGGAAATTGAAGATAATGGGTGAGACACAGGAGCAGCGCGGGAGACACAGGAGCAGCGGGGGAGACACAGGAGCAGCGGGGGAGACACAGGAGCAGCGGGGGAGACACAGGAGCAGCGGGGGAGAAGGGAGCAGTACCAGGCGGATGTTGTCCTCAGGACGCAGGACAGTGAACATGGTCTGGAGGTGCTGCTGGAGGTCACCTGAGGAGGGGTGAGAAACCATTACAACATGTCTAGAACTGTCGGAAACGTCGACATAGAACAGCAACAATGGGTGGGTTACTTCACCAACAGGACCGCACACAAATGTTTAGTGAAATCAAACGCAGAGGAGGAACTGTGCTGCTCAAGTGACAGGAAGGGCTGGGCATGTGTGGCAATGAGACACCCAGCTGAGATGGGTTACCTAACACGGCGTGTTATTGCGACGTATTGCACATGTCAACGTCACGAGAACATGGCCCCAGTACCACTTCTGGGGTGTGTTCAGGCAACAGATTTTTGTCTGCATACCTGTGTGATTATTCTGTCGCTGGCTGAGTTGAGGTGCCGACGAGGGGGAGGAGCCATTCCCCCGAGGCAGGAAAAGGGCGGCACCCTTCACTGTCAGGAAGCTCTCGCTGATGCTGATTGAACGGAGAAAGAAAGAATGAAGTCAGGGCCTGGGTTGGGGTCATTCTACATGAGGTTGTCTGAACAGTATCAGACCCAGGCAGCTGACATGTTACCTCTGACTGGCCACACAATGTTTCCTTTTGGCCAGACCATCTACCCAGGTACCATATGATAGACACACTGTAGGTGTGTGTGTGTGTGGTCATATTACAGGATACACAGCTGATCTCCAAACTATGAACACATAAGTCATACTGCTCAGAAATGGAGAACAAAAGAGCACAGAGCCAGAACGAGACAACAAGACAGATTTGCCATCCTGACCCAATCACCCTTAACCCAGCTGTTTCCTTCGTGCCCAACTCATCACCTCCCTGCCTGCCCCCCACAGTGTCTAATAAACTCCTCAACCATGGTGCAGAACGCGCCCCACAGGGGAGCGGCACCTCCTCTTGCCTGACTGAGTGTCAGCGGGTTCATCTCATGATTTCCACTTGAAGACCATGTCACCTGCCTCCTTCAGCACCTCCCAACTGGCGTCACAATCAAAAAGGTCCCCAGACAAACAACCCTGTCAAGGTTTTATTTTTATTTTACTGGTTCTGCTAAATATATCTGTTTATTTTAGCGACAACTATAAATAACCGTAGAGCAACTGCCTGGATCAGCTACTGTACTTTGCCTGGTCACAACACGCTCTCCCAAGTACCGGGTAAAACAGATGCAAACGCGTCCGATTAGAGGACAAAGGGCCTTCCGTCCTGCGTAACACCTTCCAGGCAGGACTTAACAACTGACCGCTCTACTGACCAAACCTCTACGAGAGACGAGGTTGACTGCGGTGGTATAACGCGAAAAAGACGGACACAACTCATGTCTACAGCAGGAGAGAGATCTCTTACTGTGCAGACATGATGCAAGGACATACTTGGTGGAAAGACAGACACAGACCAGGCAGGACGCCTGCCACCTCTCCTCTCCCCCCCAAGTAGATTAGACGACCGAGGGAAGGGTGAGTGGGGGGGAGGTGGTCGGGTCAGCACAGGAGAGTACTTGTTGGGGCACAGACACAATCATCACTATGTAAGGTGCCCTCTCCAACCCCTCCCTCTGTCCCTGCCCATATTAGTCCCACTGACAGGGCAGAGATAAATATAGGCCCAGGCTGCAGGGGCCCAGCCTAAGCTGCTGAAGGCCTTATGAGTTCAGGCCAAAAACGACAGGGCCTGTGGGAGATAGAGGGAGAGCATTCTGGCACATCCTGAAGTACAGATTAGGCCTGTAGGCAGACGCTCGTGTTTCTGCATCGCTACCCTTACGGGGACACATGATACTATTTTCACTTCAAACAGAAATGGTGTATTCCTTTCTGGGTACTGAAGAAAGTTTCCCCCAAGGTCAAACGTTCCTGGTTTTACGATCCGTGTGGACTTGTGGCCCCAACCAAATATAAACGCACGCATATTTAAATGCGGCAAGAGTTATGACAGAGGGTACGTCAGAGACAGACAGGAAAACAGACAGACAGAGGAAGACAAAAAGAGAGGTTGATTCTAAACATAGACTGACTGAACCTGTGAGTGTTTGTAGAGCAGGTTTTAGGTTGGAGTCTCAACTGCTAGTTTCCTAGTCAGGCACGTTGGGGCTAATTTCAGTGCACAGACATGGCATCCTCATAGGTTAAGTCTAATTCCAGTGCACAGACATGGCATCCTCATAGGTTAAGTCTAATTCCAGTGCACAGACATGGCATCCTCATAGGTTAAGTCTAATTCCAGTGCACAGACATGGCATCCTCATAGGTTAAGTCTAATTCCAGTGCGCCGACTGTATACTTGCATTATAGCCAACAGTCCACTATTATTTAAATTCTACAACACTAATGTGAAATGACACTCACAAAAGTGTGAATCCGTTAAAAGGCACAAGAAGAATCCACTTCCTTGTCAGTTTTTTCAGAATAACTTTTTCCACTAAGCCTTTTCAGGGTAGATGAATAACATTTAAACCCAAAACAAGGTGCATGTCCTTTATATCTAGCCACCTGTATGTAAATCCATCCCAGTACATGTATTGGTTACAACACTAGTTTGATTTTAAAACAGACAGTTTATTGGCAGGTTACCAAGCTAGAAATAGCCCAGGGGAATGACCATGTGTCAGTCTGTCATGTTTCAGCGTGGGCTGTCTGGGGTAATAGCAGGTCTATAGTTTTGGGCTACCTGCTGGAACCCTGAAAAAGGCACAGTCCTACTAATCGTGAACACAAACCCTCACGCCAGCCACCCTGCACCAAACACACAGGGGTCTCCTGAATTCCTGCCTAAAATGATACAAACCTGACTCACTTCAAGGGTGTGTAGAAAGATTGAAGTCACCTGCCGGAGCGTTGCGTGTTATAATTACTGTCCATAACTACAGTTGACAAACCAAAACAGAACAGTAAAGTTGTTGCCTGTCTGGTTCATTGACAGTCTTGCGCGACACTTGAAGAAGAGCACCCAAACTAAATTAAGGCTGGGCGCAATGGCCTTAATGTCATCTTAGTTAGCATCAAACTTGGACCCTTTCACAGAAGTAAAAGCTCTGTCTTGTAAAGCGAGCCTCTTTTTTTTTTACAACAAAATGTGAACAGTTCAAACAGTTTATCTAATACATTCAGTGCTTGAACATTTTACGTTTAGTCGAGGTCCTTCTGTAATAAAAAACATTTAGAACGTCATTTTCTCATTAGTTAACCCTAATTATGTCGCCCGTTTAGTAAAACATGCAAATCCTAATCATGCGTGATGCCGCCCATCCACCCATTTGGCCAAATGGGTCCCAGCAGGGCGGAGAAACATGATCAGATCCCCTCCAGAACAAACCCAAACGCTGAGGAGGAACCAGCCTTTCCATGTTCTAGACAACCATTGTGCTTGCTAACAGAGTAGAACAGGTCCAGCATGCTGACCGTCCATGTCGGATCACTGTGATGGAAGTGGGCCCACCTGGTTAAGGGCCCTACCATTCCCGTTCAAAATGGAAAGCCAGTTAATCATTGCACATTTATGAAACACAGTAGACAGCTAGGAGTACACCACTCACATATCCTTGTATGTCAGCCAATGTTAAAACACACCCTTAAAGTGAGTCACATCTATACCCGTTTTAACCAAAGTGATAGGAATGCACACATGCTTGGGGAGAAGCCGTTCAATAACGATTAGTAGGACAATGCCGTTTTCAGGGTTCCAGAAGGTAGCCCAACACTATAGACCTGCAATTACCCCAGACAGCCCGCGCTTAAACATGACGGACTGACACACGGTCATTCCCCTAGGCTATTTCTAGCATGGTAACATGCCAATAAACTGTCTGTTTTAAAATCATACTAGTGTCATAATCGATACTGGATTGGACTGACGTACAGGTGGATAGATATGGGCTTCAATGGTGTGGTCATCCAGAAACAGCTTAACAGAAAAGGATGGGGATTCTACTGGTGCAGTTTAACGGATACACATTTCTGCGTGTTGTCTACTTCTGAGTGTATACTATACATAACATGAATGTTATATAATTTGAATGACAGTGGACTGCTAGCTACACAGCAAGTATACAGTCGGCGCACTGAAATTAGATTTAACCTACGAGGATGCCATGTCTGTGCACTGAAATTAGCCAGCCTGACTGGACTAGTCTATTCTACCCTAATGTTTTCCATTCATAGCCCGTTTTCCAGTTTCAGTAGATTCATTTCGAAACACGGCTCTCACTCAGCAGCGGGCATACACCAAGCAATAGACTTGAAACATCGAACCCCAATATAATCCCTGTATCGCATTGCAATACATTGGTGACGTCCGCCCCAAACACAAATGGGCCCTGGCCATAGAAACAGGACCCAGCAAGACAGTGGGCCACAGAAAACCCCTGTGAGTCTCCTTCTGGAGGACAGAGGGCAAAACATTCTATCAATGCAAATCTGCAGGTGTGGGGTGCCGCCAGCGTCCGTACAGCGGGACTGTTATATCAAAACACGCAGAACTATGAGGCCAAGTGCTCCAACTAATGAACATAAAACACTTCAAAGTGTTACATATTTCAATGGACTTAGAGGTGAAAATATAGGAGGAATACCGCACGCTCTGCCACAGTGGGGTGAAAAGTGGTTTGAAGTTGGTTATCTAGCCTCGACCACCAAGGGCTATTTGTCAGTATGGCATATACACATTCCTTTAGGTGCGGATGATATAGAAACGTTTCTCTGGAGCTCAAAAATAACTCAGCTAAATTGGTTTGATTTAAAAAAATTGGTGTTTTATTGAAAACAATAAAGATCCAACCAGGCACTGGCATACAAGCGGGAAAGCCAGTTTAAAGTCCTGAAAGACCCCATATTGTCAGATTTATAATATGGCTTTAGTTCAAGGGGAAGACAGATTTGGATATCTGATTGACGGGATTCAGACTGGAGATCGATGGATGGAAGCATCTCCAGCCAAAGTTATATTTTATAAATAGAATCGGCTGCCGAGATTTAGTTTTAGTTTTTTGTCATCGTATAATGTTAGGCACGAAATGTATAGTATGGTTAAAAGTTGTTCTAAAATACGATGACACTAAGATGACAATAAAACTGTATAAAATAGGCTTTTTTATGTCTAGAACCCAATTATGACCGAAGAGGAAGCCCAGTCAAGATTACTTACATCCTGTTACGTCACTTTAGGGAAATGAGTGTTATTACAAATCCATCTGAGATTCCTTCGCTATCATTTCGCAACTGTGCTCAACGAAAATCTAAATAAAATGTACACATGCTTTAGTTGAACAATGACAAATGCAGGCGGAGAGTTTCCCAATTGAGAAATGTTTTTGGTTAAAATATTTTATGGCGTCTAAACATATTTGTTGGGAAAATGTCAACTCACAGTTGGTTGATATGGTTCTGAGACGCGACTCCGTTGTCGGAAAAGTAGGGCATCATCTTCGCACCACAGCACGAGCAGAAGCAACCCTCAGCCGAGCGCCCTGTGGCGGACAAACTACCGAGCGTCATGTCGGTCTCGAAACGGCTCTCACTCCACTTCGACCATTGGTCCACACTACCTATTCCAATGAACGCGATATATTTTTGACAGTATGTCAAACACTTTCCTACATGGCATTATAAAACAGGCAGCTTTCAAAATAAAGTTTACACTGCATAAATAAACCAAACCAAAATGGTTACAATCAACTAAAAACTGAATAGCACTGTAAACCGTGCGGAATTATTCTAGCTTTGGGAACCTTCAACTGATCTCAGACCAATAGCCTAATGTGTCGGTGTTCCTGCGGTAAACGCGTTTAACTTAGAACACGGACACCGCTCCAAATGAACACGAAGTAGGTGGAGCCACTGACATGTGCTTCTATGTGCCGCGGATTGACGAGGGGAGGGCGACCAGAAACAAAACACAACGGACACTCCCGCAACCACGGCTTTGAAGACGGAAGGAAAGTGATGATAACTGATTCGCACTGGTTCGCCTTGAAACTTGCCGGGAAAAGTCAATCAGCTACTTGAAATTCTCGATACATTATTAAACTGGATGTGGAAACAAACTGACAAATTTACTATATTTCGGACAGTCCCGTAAGAAGTAAGACGAACCATTAATTATTACCGCTTAAAAAATACTATTCAAATTCACCACTGACTGACAATGAGCCTATCATCCCATCCTTTCATTTCAGAATAATTTCACATCCATTACAAACGTCAGCCAACTTTAGCCACTAGGTAATAAGGGCCCGTGAGAATAATGAAAAACCAACATAGCATGCAAGGCAACTCGATATTAAGTTTGACGTCACACCAAGGAAATTCAGCCATTTAAAACAAGGCATTTTCCAAGGAAATGGACTGAATAACTTTCTATAACGTGTATTTGTCTATTCAAACCAACCTGCACCACACCTGGGAAGGAGTTGCCCTGTTGTTATCCAAACAACTCTTTTGTAATGCTTATCTAATAACTCAGGTGTTGGCCATTGTCAATATCAGAATGGCAAGTGATAAGGTTGAGGAGGAAGGTGAGGGCAGTATGAAGCCTGTGTAAGCTGTGTGTATTTAGGACCCTACTCAGCCAGTGTTGCAGTTTAGTGGAAGCTCCACTCAGCTGAAACAGAACGAAAATGTAGTATATTAAACAGTTGTTTTCTACCAAGAGTTCCTTGTTTGACTTCATCCGACTTCAGACAGTTTGGGCCGATTTCAGACATGAGATAAGCGTGAGCTACATTGGACTTTGTGGAGATTAGCCACACTATGCAAACTATGGCAGCCATGTTTTCTGTTGTTATCCTAAAATTTTCCTTGTCCTCATTGGCCATGACCTTGCTCTCCCAGACGTGGGATGTATGCGCGCGCGCGCGCGCGCACGCACGCACGCACAATAAAAATAATACCGTATCCTTGTCCTCGTTGTACTGCAAGAAAAGGTGCTCTTCCTGTTTACCATTGACATCTTCTCAGAGGTCAGTCCTGGATATTCAATTAACACGACCTGACCACTGGTGAAGAATGAACGTGTTAACGCACGAACAGAACAAACGTGACAGTTCTGAGAGAACAGCTACTCCTGTCCTTGACAGACTTCCTTCCTTACTATTTTAAGCAAAAAATAATAATACATTGACACACACACACACACACCTTAGAACAACCCCGTCATATTCCCCCAGAGATGATCCGCTTGGTGAACAGTCGGATACATGAACGCATTCTTGATTGAACCTCGGGTTCGCGGTTCTCAAACCTCTGCTGGGGTTCCCCAGCCGTCTCACAACTCTGTTGTAGCCCTGAACAGTCTCACCTGAACCAAGCACACAAACGGCTTGATAATTAGTAGACAAGCAGATTCAGGTGTGCCAGCTCTGGGATACATCTAAATAACCAACCAGTTGTGGTCCCCGGAGAGGTTGAGGAACCGCTGGTCAAAACAATCCCTTGATGTTTTCCATTGACCGTGGGTCACAGCCATTCCCAGAACACATGAAAACATTGAGCAAACAAAAATCCAAGTGGCCTAACAGCTAAGCAGCTGGCAGCGATAGGAGACACTGTTACACTCAGTGTTTACAAAGTGCTGTAAAACTTGACTCCTAGTACACTCCAGATGACATTAGAGGGGACCCTGACGGAGGACCTCTCATTACCACCTGGGTGGAGCTGGTCACGGAGCGCATCGTCACGTGGTTTACTCCATCCCACTTCTCCACAATCTCCTCTCCAGATGTCTGCATGGCAATGCCCGTCCAACAAACAGATATTGGATATTATTAATTCATACTAGGTTTTGACTGGTAATACCAGAGGACACTGGTGCAGCAGTATTGTTGACAGGAACTTGTCAGATTGTCTCCCTTTCGGAACGGGAGAAACAACAAAAAGGTCTGTGAATGCAAGCCATGCCCTGGACCTCTGAGAACGCAGAGTTCCCCCCAACCTCCTGCTCCGCCAGGAGACAGCAGCTGTTTCCTTAAGGCATGAAGCAAGATGGGAGGAGCCAGTTCCAATAACAGCAGTCACAAGAAGACCCACTGCATAACCAATCAGATCAGAGTGTGAGGTCACTTGGCCATGCAAAGGACAGGCTAAAGCTCTGACCAAGGTCCTTTGGCAAAAGGTCAGTCTGAACTGCTTGCCTACCAATTAGCCTATTAAGTTGTGAGATCCATTGACCTATAAACCTTTTCCTTTAACAAATGAATAGAAATGCTTAAATTACAGTGCCATGGAAGTAGACAAAAACCTGGATATGATCAGGACAGCAGGGTAGAATAAGCACTGAACATCTGGAATAGCTGGATAGAGGTTTATTTGGAAGTAAGTTCATTTAAATATGTCAGGAATACCTGATGTATAGGGCAAAACACATCACTAAAAGAAGCTTGACCAAATGTGTCAACAAAAAAAAAAAGAACTTTTCCCATAGGCAAAGATGTCCTTTAACAGACATTTATTTAAAACATTAAATATAAAAATATTCTCAGAACCTCTACAGTAGTTAAAAATAAATCCATCTACAGTTTCCTCTTCCGGAGTGAGACACCATGTAAGACATTGAAAAGGCAGAGTGGTAGAATGATGTCCCAGCCAGACCAACCAGAGGGTGAGCTACTGTGATCCCAGCAACAGGGCGTGTGAACACCAAGCGAGGTAACCCTAACCCACCCCCCTCCCGGGCCAGGACAACCTGCTCCTCATCACACCAGGGAACACGCGCTCCCGCCTCCCCCACCAGGACTCAGCAGGGCCGTGTTTCAAAGGAAATGCCCAGTGCAAAACAATGGAGATACAAGGTCACCATAAGGACCCGTAACATCCTTTAGGCTACATGTCTGCCCCCGGCAGTGGGCCAACAGACATCTTTCTACGGGTGGGAATAGTGGACCGGGCTTAACATTCAGTCAATACTCATAACCAGTTATCACATAGCCACAGCACCACTTATCACATAGCCACAGCAACCATGTCTGTCTGCAGGCATGTCTGTAACCATGTCTGTCTGTGTATGAGAGCTGTTACACATGACAGTGTAAGTATAACTGGTTACCAGGATGTTGAAGACCAGAGAGCTTAACTGAAACGTGTCTTCAGGCACAAATTGTCCCTAGTCAGAAACATCTGCCTGGTGGACATTTGACCAGGATTGGTTCTTATGCCAACTTTAAAACC
Source organism: Novumbra hubbsi (assembly GCA_016801125.1). NCBI lineage: Eukaryota > Metazoa > Chordata > Actinopteri > Esociformes > Umbridae > Novumbra > Novumbra hubbsi. The sequence goes on from JACXGK010006667.1 coordinate 16,566, forward strand.
TAAACGTACACCCTAATCGTAACCCTTACTGTTTTCAATGCTAATGTCAAGTTGTGTTGTGTCACAAGATCCGCCCACACCACTGAGTCAACCAATCATATTCATTTATGTTCCTGTGCAGACTGGCCTCCAACGTGTAAGATCTCCCGCATCTCCCACCTCTCCCACCTCTGAGTGTGAACGTGGGGCCGAACAACTTCGCAAGACGCAGCGGTTTTCGCTGCTCGCAAATTACAGGCAAACATATTACTAGTGCTTGGATACTTGTGCGGTGCATGTCATGTTAATATGGGGGTTCTGTTACATAACCAGCAGAAGGGCTGAGGGGGGGAAACCGACTCGCAAGAGACCCAAATGACCAAATAGCCCAAGACTTGAACACGTCCCCATGTAAGACGTTGCAATGGGCTGGGCAGGGGGAAATTACCTCACTCTGGTCGTTTTATTACCTAATACATAATGGGACCCACATGTCCTCTAGCACAGAGGGCGGCACTGCACGATGAAGTCAGTGCAAAGCATAATATGGGACTCGTTTTCTGTCAAGGAGTTCTCCGGGACCCGAAAACCCAGTAGGCCCGCATGATACCAGCTCCAACAAAGCCGAAAAAAAGTGCAATGAATGTGTTGACAACACCCGTACTTCAACACCAATACCAGGTTCAGTTACAATACCCGATACCAAAACGTAACCCTACACCAAAACAAGGCTTGATGCCAGGCAGACTCACAGATTTGTCAGGTTTCGACACTCAAGCGTACACGTTTAAGACCCCATTTGGAAAAAGACCTCAAATACAACCGGATGTTGCATGTCCACATCAATGTACGTACTGAAACATCTACTGAATGTGGAAACTGCTGCGCAGGGACATTTTTGCAACATCAGAATGATGAAAAAGAGGGCGTCTTCATAGGCTAGCACAACCTAGAACAATCAACCTAACGTGTCCTTAGGTGAATGAAACCTTCCCGCTGTCACCAAGGCATCCGGGTGAACAAACAGCAACAGGGCGGTCCGGTTCTCATCAACACGCCAATCCTGACGTCAATCAGCCGATGACACAAATCGGATACAGACATGCAAATGTAACCGCAGGAGTCTCACAACCGGAGCCTTTTACCACAGCCAAATATCCATGTGTTTTGGTTTTGCACAAGGGCCAACTCCAAAAGAAGTTTTGGCAGATCTGACTTTTTGAGGATCTCTTGATTTCAAACACACAGGTCCAAACACTCTCCCTGGTGGACAGTAGTGGGAACTACAGAACCCAGTTGCCTTAAGCAGGGACAACTAACACAACTGTAAACACGCTTAGTTAGGACAAATTAGGTCTGAAATATTCACCTGCAAAATAATCAGTAGCCTTTACATACACAAAGTATACTACCAGAATGCATTTCCTGAGTAGCAGGACAAATCCTGCAACAACGCCGTGGTCAAATTAAGATATGGCCTCGGTATAGACTAACATTACATAACTTCTAGCCAAACCTACTATAGCTATGAGGTACGTTAACTGTCCTGAGTAAATGGCCCTTCATCTTAGAAACAATGTAGATGACATCAAGTCCCAATCAGCCCAAACCAACAACAGCAGGGAGGTCCGGTTCTCGTGGAAACGCCACTACTGACGTCAATCAGTCGACGATGCCGGTCTGATACAAACAGGCAAATGTAACCGCAGCAGTATTACAACCGGAGCCTTCATGCCACAGCCGCTTACGTTTAACTAGTTAGTCTCATAAAAACAGCCATGTTTGGAAGATGCAAATTGGCATACCGTAAACAAATGAACGGAGACTGCATTCTAGACAAAGATCCAGAGCTTGTGGAAGCTTTTGCAGATGTTATATCTACTTTTTTAACATGACTTATGTCATACGATAACTTTAACATTTATTAAAAAAGTATTGTAAAACAAATCAGACACCGAAATGCCTGTGCAACAGATGAGGATGACCCAGTGGTCTAACCCTCCACCTCCGGTGCACACATCTAGTGAAGCAGCACGGGTTCAAATCCTGCCTAACTCTTTAGCACTGCCGAAGACATTCAGGTCATATTCATTATATTTCCTTGTCAACGATTGGCTTTTCTCACCCAATGACCTGGTTGGACATGACTCCGAAAAGGGTCATCGGTAGGAAATCAGCCAATGACAAAAGACGTTCAAACCTGGTGACCACAGACGTTGTAAAGGGCCTCAAAGGCATGTCAAAGCACATCATCCTTGGTCAACACCATCTCTCCAGCGGTCTGTGTCTGGACACACTTAGCCATGCCACACAACTACAGGTGGGCCTGGGAGGCCGGTCCAGAGCTGCCTCCTATCAGCGGTTGGCCACAACCCCTCACGTTAGCGATATAGGCGGCGGTCTAAACTTACCTCCGAGGCTGGGAGCGTCGGTCCTCTTCACCGCTGCCCGCCTCCTGGGGAGGAAGCAGACAAGCCGTCAGGCAATCCAACAAACGATACAGACACACGTGCCGAGCGTCCAAGCAGACAGCAGTACTGACATCCATTTTCCTGCCAGTAGTCCTTAGGGGCATGGCCACATAACTCTACAAATGGGGTCTCTAACGGCAGTGATGTGTATTAGGACCTTTAGCTCTGTAGCACATCCAAATGTACCGGCTTGAATCAGAAGGTGCTGCAACGACACGCTACACACGCACACACTGTAATGCTATGTACAAGATCGGTACCATGGTAACCATGCCCCCACATGCAAGAAAGACCTACAGGGGATTGTGTGCAATTAATGAGAGGAGAGGAATGTTTGTTCCTAGGGAGATTCTTCCACTCAGTTATCCTCAAACTCTGTTTCTATGTTTACAAAACACTAAGGTCAACAATTGGCACAGCAACATCTGACACTTTGGTCTAATGGCAGACAGACCTTAAAAAAAAATCCTTATAACCAAGTAAGAAAGTTGAGAAATTCCTGGCACAGTAGAAATGTGCATAATTCACTTAGTCAACCAACCAATCAACTTGCACAACTACTTCCCTCCTGAGTCTTGTTCATCAAACTCCAAATGAAGGCAGCTCTTGCTACATTAAAACTTGTTGATTTGGATATAAATCATGTTACTACACATAACTGGTTAGCTAACTAATGGCAACTTGCTTTAATGTTTTAAATCAGTGGTGCTCAAACAGGGGCCTCAACCGAGGACCAGGGTTGAGCACCACGGTTTAAGATTATCGAATGGTTTTCTTTTGTATTTATTAACTGGCTGGCCCCGTAAGCAACTTTAAGTAACATAAACAGCACCACTACAAAAATGTTCTTGCCGCTGCTAAACCAGAAACCTACCAAGAATCTCTTTTCCTCGATTGTATCATTCCCAAGACTAAAGAGAACTGAACCCTGACAATTCACAGTAGGCACTCCTGTGTGGGCTGATAGCAGGGGCGGACACTATGGTTCTGGTGCATCTCTTATGACGAGCTGGTTCATTTAGGGGACCAAACGTAAGCAACACTGCTGCCAACTTTGAATGGCAGCTGCGCGCTGCTCAAATAGCCTAGGAACAAGGGTCCAATGGACGCGCCACATCAGAAGTCCACAACTAAAATAATAGACGCCTGTCCTTCCAAAGACGACAGCCGTGGAAATGCTGACCTGGATGGATTCCTGATGTGTTGTTGGCCTGCCAGAAGAACTGGGCTGAGGAGCCGCTCACAGGAGAAGGCTTCCGGCCATTCACAAGAGCCCTCACATGGGTGTCTCGCATGGCTCACATGACAATCAGCTGGCAACCCTTAAGACCGGCGTCAGAGCGCTCTGCTCCTTTCACCTACATAACCTGATTTCTTCATCCGACCGATAGAGAAATCTGACTCTTAGACGCATAATCATCCGTACGTTGCTGGGTTGACCTTTGCTCCGGGCCGTTGTCACGGCTGCTTGTGAGGAACACGGTTCGATACTCATGGCCCTCCAATCCATTTATCCTGGCCTCACGTGATTCGAGCATTGATCCGCCGCCAAGGGAAGAGTCACTGCCAGTATTTCACTGACTCTAGCAACATACCTGAATGATCTCAATGACAGCATCCCAAACAGCACCCTATTTCAATAGGGAAGATGAGTTTGGACTCTGCCAATGTCTAGGAACAGGCAGTCTGAGTACAACCGTGGACATTAAGCCCAGAAGAAAGCAAAGACTGAGAAATGATCCCATAAAAGATGTTGGTAGGAGTGTTTGCATTTAAAACTATTGAAACAGTTAGTACTTAGGACTCAACGTTGCTCTAATCAGTAAACATACTCAGCCAAACTGGCAAAACAAGATCTTGTTGGAAAACGTCCACTGCACAATAAATACAGCTTTCTTTGATTCATTTTCAGCATTGAGGTCAGTTAATGGGGCAGACCTGATGTGGATTTCTATTGATGGCATTGCAAAATTGCAAACCTGACCTGCTAAATAGCCAGCGTTCGTTGACTGTGATAGAGTATTGTAAGCGACAAGGTGTCTAAAAAAGAAAGTTTAACTTTGCATTTGAAAAGTCTACTCGTATAAAAAAAGTATTCACATTACAACATAGATCTTAAAACACATTGCATTTTAAACAATATACCGGGAAAGCATGGATAGAAAAATAAAGCTAGCGACATAACTAAAGTTACCGCATGGAACCTCAGCTAGCCTGTGTACGCTAGCTTGCTGAAAGCTAGCTAACTATTAGCCATGCACACCAAACCAAAAACAGTAGCCACAACTGAGCCTAATACCCCGTGCTTTGACCTACGACCACTCACCGACACGCAGGGGCTGGAGGTAGTGCTGGGTGTCGGCGAACGCTGAACGGTGACCAGCGCCATTCAAGGTCCAGAATACGGAGACGTTCGAGAAAGTACAGGCGGTGAGATTGACATAATTTTTGGGGTAGATGATGTGCAGTGCTCTCGGGGTTATTTGGTGGTTGCTATGTTCCCTCCTATTCAAATCGCCAACGTTTTTGGCGCATGCGCTCCACCGGCCAGCTGTCAAAAGACCTGGGATTGAACCACATGTGTGCTGGAAACTAATGAACATGTGTGTACGGCAAGGTTGGAACGAAATCACTTGAAAAGACTCTCCCAAAATTTCACTTATGTTATTGCAATTACATAGCTACATTTATTGTTTAAACAGTGTATGAGTTGCAATGGAAAACTACAACAATTCCAATTAAGATCTTTCACAAAAAATAGCCTTTATACATTATCGTAGGTCATTGTTAGTAAATGGAGATTAGTAAAATTATATTTGCTTTCCCTAATACCGTATCATCTCCTAACCCAGCGGTGGGCAAACTACGGCCCGGGGGCCAAATGCGGCCCGCGAGGCTGTCCCATCCGGCCCACGGAATGTAATAAAATTATTTTGGGGGAAATTAAAAAACCAACTCACCAGCCCATTCTTATAGATCTGAGTCAGACTTTTAACTATTTACACCTTATATGGGATCTACTGTACATATGTAATGTATGTTTAAACTTTTGCCCTATTCTGGCCTTCAAATCAATTATGATTAACAAAGTACAAAAACAAATGTGGCCCTCCATTTCATTTCAAAATCCTGATGTGGCCCCCGAGCCAAAATATTTGCCCACCCCTGTCCTAACCTGTACTTTCTTAATCTGTAAGAGAAAAACCTACACCAGAACGAGTTGGGTTGAAATACAGACTCCAATCCAACAGAGGAGAGCCAGCCAATCTGTAAAATAAAATATGCCTTTTGTGTCTCCTAAGACTGCATACTTTAACCATTTATATATGTAAGCTTCCAGTCCAAGATGCTGATCTACAATCTACAATATACAGTGAAAAGGCTTCCCAAACATTTTCAAATTGAAGGGATGGTCTCCATTAGTGTATCATATGAACCCCACGCTGCTCTTCTCTGCAGTGCAGCTGAGCTGAGGATGAGGTCATGTTTCAGTGGCCCCTCCCATCCCCGCATCCTCATTTAAGAGTGATCATCCCCCTCCCCTTAGTGAACGTCAAACAGAGACCTGTGCCTAGCAACCAGCCATTGGCAACACAGTGCACACCGACACAAACCCTCAAACACGCACACACACGCAAAGTGGGGTGGGTGTTGCTGCCTTCAGGGTTAAAAAGAGATTTTCATTGCCAAGATAAGTTGCTGTAATGCTGTTTGTGGTTATTGACTGCATTTACAACGTCCTTCTGGCGTTTGAGCTCAGAAGATGATCAAGGTGAGAATTGGAATATTGTCAACCCACCGTCGTAAGGGAATAAGTGAACAACAAGTAAAAACATACATTCTCAGAATAAAGGTTCCTGTAATTGTGTTTTCTCCTTTTTTTTTTAAACCGTCTGTGAAAAGGGTTTTATGTGGAAACTAAAGAAAACTCTACCTGGAACCTAACAGTGTTCTTCAAAAGGGACCGACCATGCGGAGATAAAGTACATGACATGATTTTAGTCTTTCTAAGGTGGTTATTTTTAATAATGAATCCTTTTTCTTTTTTGTTGTGGTTCCTTATGCATCATTATACTTTTGGTTGTTGAGGCACTGGCAACATTTTCAGATAATTTGATCAAATGTTTGCACATTTTATATTTACTGTGTCATTTAAATGTTTTACCTTATACCATTTACTGTGTTTTCCGTCATGCACCATAGCACCAAAGCAATGTGTATGTGTAAACCTACTTGGTAATAAAGCTGATTCTGATGTTAGTTTTGCACATAAACATTGTATTGCTCATAAGTAAAAAAATATATATAGAATTTCACAAAGTAAATAAATCAGTGAAAAATAATAATGAATCAGTGAAAAATAAGGCGCCGCCACTCAGGGAACAGAATGTTGGTCTCAGATGGACGGACAAGGGTCTCTGAGGAGGCACATAGCCCACCGTGGGTCAGAGCTGTGGCACAGACAGGACCACCACTGTGTGTCTGAAGGCCCCAGCTCATCCAAGGGACCTGGGCTGTGCCCCCTCTTGCTCGATACCGAATCAGTCCCAATGGAGCGCAACCCACTGATTCTAGGTCATGCCTTTGGTCTCACCATTCCTCCATCTAGTTTAAGCAAGAACACTTGTTCCTCTATGCATCGTCCGCAACTGTGTGCTCTGCTCTGGGTTTGAAAGGGTTAACCTGTTGGAGGAAGTCCCCCCCGCTGGAGTGTTGTGTGTGTGTGTGCGTGACCCAGATCATCGGGGAGGCAGAGAGGAGGAGGGGAGATTCAGGGAGTGGGAGAGGTCTGGGGAAGGCGTGTTGGTGACGTTGCAGAGAGGTCAACTCCGTTCAGCCCTTTGCTTTATCTAGGGCATTCCTTGATTTGCCCCCTTCCCCCCCAACCTCACCCTTGCCATGTAGAGGTTGCCCAGAGGACTGTGGGCCAAGAACCAGGCACACCGAGAGAGACAGGGACAGAGAGATTTAGAACATGAGAGATAGAGAAAGAAAGAAAGAAAGAAAGAAGGAGGGAGAGAGAGAGCAAGATGATTGCATATTGATTTGTGAGTATGATTGATGGTGTTTGGGACGGTTGGTCTCAAACCGTTCTCTCAGGGAGATTGGAACATGCAAAAAACACACTTCTCTTTCACACATTAGCTTAATAAGCTTTGTGCTGGCTATGTGTGTCTCAGGACCAACATAACCACCCACCTTCATGTCTAACAGTGCAGGCTTGGTAAGGCAGCCGCCAGTCCAACCTGCTAACGACAGGTGACTGACTACTGATACGCCTCATGTGTCCTCTGTAAGTGGTGATTTTATTCAACTGGAACTGCATTATCCTGGTGGAGGTTGTTGATTGTGGGACATACAGTGTAGCCGGCCAGCTATGCATTGCTGGGCCCCTGTCTGTTGGCCCATAATCCTTGTTGAATGTCACTGCTCTCTCAAATAATCCAGCGAACCTTTACTGACCAGATGAACATGGAAGGTACTCACTTTGTTTGGTAAATCTCTTACTCTCACACCAAGAAAATGGATAATAAAGTCTGATGACGGTATAGCAGATTCATCAGAACAAAAAAAAGAACACTTCAAAGGCCACTCTTGCACTGTATCTAGTCTGTTGTTAATAATCGTAATAATGTATCTATATTTCGGCATAACCAACCCGCACTGCAGTTTTAGACTGCATTTAAATTTTAAGAAAACATGTTCTTGCATTGTTTGAATCATACAGAGAGGAACATATGTTATCTGAGAGAAAAAATCGTATTTGGCGGAAAAGTTTATACTAAGTTAATATTTATGTACCTGTGCATTTTATTCCCTTGTCATCCCAATTTCTCTGAGCTAAAGAGACAGGCGAAGCAATGCGTTGTGGATCTGCGGATGGGAGGGAGGATATTAAGTTGTGCTAGGGAGACCGGGTGGTGTTGTGCCATACCCTACACTCTCTGCAGGCACCAAGCAGACCACACCCTCCCTCCGCCCTAGGTAGTGACAGGGCGCATCTTGAACGCACGGAGGGGTTTACAGTGACAACTGGGGAATACAAAGAGGCCCGAGTCAGGGCTTTGTGTGATGGGACCTCCTCAGGATCCAAGCATCACAAGGAGGGAAAAGGGAAAGGGGCTAAAACTCCTGTCACCACACATCAATGTCTAGAAGACCAGTACCGACTTTGTGCGTTGTTGATCTGGGCAAATGTCTACGTCTGTGCGGATTAGTGGAGAGAGTAGCAGGAGGATCAGGATTACGGGTGGGGATAATGGTGAAGACAGACAATGGGACCCTGGTGAATCCAGCTTTTAATTAAAACGCCTCTGTCTTTAGATCAGTGACAGCCAGTGATCGGGAGCAGAGAGAGAGGAACTCTGGGATTTAGTGTTCACGGGTAAACAGGGACGAGGGATGTAACTGGGTTTTAATCCAGTTTGCTCAGACAACAACTTCAGACGGTACTTGAATTAAAAGCAGATCCATGTAATACGTATTTGGGGAGAACGTGCGTCCACACCTCTCATCCACAGTATTGAACACCTGCTGCTCTCAGAAGCAGCAGTCAGGAATCCCATCTAGCAAACATCCATTTGTGTCTATATATATATATATCCAAGTATGTTTGTAAATGTGTGTGCAGGCTCTCTGAGGAGCAGGAAACACAGCTCTGCTGGGAATCTGGGGCAGTGGACTGTCACTGTGACTGCTAAGACGACTGTCTGAACAAGGCTTTCCGTCACCATTAACACAATGCACAGAATTTCATTGATTACGTTATGTTAAAATAATTCGCCATTACCTTGTCACGTCCTACACCTCATGACCGATTGTAAATTGAGTTCAAATGTTTGCGGAGGATTGATGCAGGATGTAATTTAGTCCGATAGGTGGTTGATGAGATCTGATGAAAGTACCTACCTGTTTGTTTAGACTGGGCGTCTGGACAGATGGTGTTTGCCCTTCTGCAGAGTTTCTACTGGGATCAGAATGGGAGGACACAACCAACAGAAATTAGTTTGGCATAATGAATAAAAATATAATGATTCTGGATATCTACAGAACCCACGTTAGACGCTGCAATGCAATGACATCTGCGTATACCTTTAGTTCCCCTAGTGGGCATCAGCTCTAATGACAGGCTGTTGTACCTTCCTGTCTTCTCATGACATGATGACAGAGCACACTTTAGAGAATACGTCATTCATCGGTAACAATTACCAAGACGATTACCGTATAACCTTTGGCCTCTGTGGAAGCTGTGTGGCCTGACAGAGAAGATCTGTGTGTCAGGTGATGGTGGACAGAGAGATGTGAGGCCTTTGTGCCATGATTTAGCAGGGGGAAAAGAGAGGTTAGGAGAGGGGAAGATGGGGTCAGACCCCCAGGGAAAGTCTAAATGAACAGAAACAACCAGGAACTCCCAGGAAGAGTCTTTGTCCCCCCCCCCACACGTTCTCTCATATTTAGGATGTGTAGAATGCACTACTCAAAATGTGTCTTTGGTTATTAAAACCGAAAATCTCTCTTTTGTTTTTGTTTTCAGGCTGCGAAGAATCCAATTTGATTTCGAATCAGGCCACTTGTGCGCGGCCTGCTCTCCACAGAGACAGAAGGTTCCGGGTCGAGCTGGACCTCGTGTCGCAGCCAGGGCGTGGAGCCGTGGGCCGTTCCTACAGCTTGTCTGCTCACCTTCCTGGAAAGAGCATCCAGTCCTGCGGTGGACAGCCCGGCAGGACACATCAAAGCCACAGAGGGAAGGAGAGCGAGAGACCACACCGGCTGGAGTGGGTGATAAGAGATTAAAGAGAAAGACGAAAGGAGACTTTGAAAGGGGTGCCTTGCTGTCTCTGCTGTGCTGCTATACTTAAAGCATGGGGGATGTGGTTAATGGCCAATGTTCCCCAGCTAAGACCGGTTCTCAAACACAACGCAACCCCAGAGGTGCTTACTGCTATTTTTCAACATGTCACCAACGTTATTGCAGCCGCTAAAGTAATGTATGGCATTACATACCAAGGCATTCGGTTTTCGAACTATCCAACCACTGTCAACCCGACCATTGTCTTTGGGTCTCTGGCTGCCTCTTTGCCGTGGACATTAACTTAGCAAGCAGTGGAAAATGTTTTGTTATTAATTCTATTCGTTTTCGCAGTATTAAATAAAGCTTTTGATCGCTGATATGTTCTCTCATGGGGTTTTCAGTGTAACCAGGAGAAAGACGAGGACCGGAAGTAGAAGGAGGTAAAAGGAGATGGTGTCAGTTAGGGCCAGATGAGCTCTGGACGGGAAGGATGTGCCACAACATCTTTACCAGGATAGGCCAGAGGAAGCAGCTTTATGGAGAGGTCAGATGCCATAGGACATAACATGACATGTGAAAAAATAAAAGCCTGAGGGGAGTTTGAGCATCAGTTGTTTTAAGGTGATGAGGGGGAGGCTTGAGATACAATAGGTTGAAGTTCAGAGAGGTGTCGCCAAGGGGGAACCTGACTCATGAAACAACAGTGAACAGTCTGAAATACTGAAACACACAAAATGAGCAACATAGGCTGTGTCTCTTTTTTGTGATCACACGTTGAACCCATTCGATTCTATATGGCTCACTAGTTCTTACAGGAGGAATGAAAATTTGGTAGCTTATCTTCATTCTTCATTGGACGATGACTACTCACTTCTTTATGCTGGACGGTGACTACTCTCTACTTTATGCTGGACGGTGACTACTTATTCCTTTATGCTGGACGGTGACTACTCTTTACTTTATGCTGGACGGTGACTACTCAATCCTTTATGCTGGACGGTGACTACTCACTCCTTTATGCTGGACGGTGACTACTCACTCCTTTATGCTGGACGGTGACTACTCACTCCTTTATGCTGGACGGTGACTACTCATTCCTTTATGCTGGATGGTGACTACTCACTTCTTTATGCTGGACGGTGACTACTCACTACTTTATGCTAGATGGTGACTACTCACTCCTTTATGCTGGATGGTGACTACTCACTTCTTTATGCTGGATGGTGACTACTCACT
>JACXGK010006668.1:8696-28081 GCA_016801125.1 Novumbra hubbsi
GGGGGGGGGGGGGGGGGGGGGGGGGGGGGGTAAAGCCGTGAAGATTTTGCCTGAAGGAGAGGGGAGGAGGAAAGGGAGAGGGGTGTTCCGATGTTATCTCTGTTAAATTAGGGCTTTGTTTTCATGTGCTGTGTCACCGGGGTATTAACAACAACGCTACATAGGATTCCTGCTGAGTCACTCCAATCCACAGGCACAACAACTCAGATAGCTCTGTGTGTGTGTTTTCCACATTCTTTCCCAGGGACTCACCCTTTGGGTCACTCACTCTCAGTGAATGTTTGTTCATGTTTCACTGTAACAGCAGCGCAGACACCGACATACATAATTGTGTTATGTCGGGTGACATCTCCGTATACAATGTACTCACTGTGCGCGGCAAACTGCCGACCCTGAACGAAAGAAATTGGACACGTTGGCCCAAAGCCCCATCCAAATATCATGTGAAGGGCGGGGAATGCCCTGTGCACATGAAGGGGTGGAGTAACTCAATGTGTTCACAAATAGTTCATTTGTTGAAAAAGTTCAACAGGATTTGAGGTCTGAATTTATAAAAAAAAAACACACATTTGTGAGAGATCCCAAAAAGATTCATAAATGTATTTGTTAAAGGGATAGTTCTACCCAAACACATATTTAGATAGAAGTCCACTTATCCTGAGTTGTTCCTGAAGGGACATTAATTTCCTGAAGGCATACTCAATGTGCAATTTAGATATAATGCATTGGTAGAGCACCCTGTTTGCAATGTGGTTTTCTTTTAACACGGGTAAAGGTACAAAAATGCATGTACTGTCTATGTTGGATTAAAATATGTCAGTGTTAGCTTTTTTCTTCAGATTGAGCCAGGAGATGAGATTGACTGAGCCCGGAGATATAATTGTTTGAGCAAGGAGAGGCTTTAAATATTGAATTGAAGCAATTTTATTTGTGTTAAGAAGCATTTATGTTATTTTTTATGTATCTTACGTTTGGTTTGCCAATGATTGATTACCAACAGCAGTTTAAACTACCCATACAATCATTAAATGGGGTTGCCCCCCACTTAAAGTAATCTCACATATATATTTATCATTTTAGCCATGCTTACTCCTCTTACTGTTCTTGCACTCAGGAGACATGACAAGCATCCAAATGTGCATCTCGTTTTCCGATTGTTTTGCTATTGTTTTGTGGAAAGTATCATTGCAAGGTTTAGGAATTATTCATGTTTTTGTGGCCAAAACATAGCCACACTGGCCGAAGGGTAGCAAGCCACACTGAAGCCAACTTACATTCGTCAAACTTTGCGCAGTGATAATGGATTACTTCTGGACATTGAATTGAATGACTGGCTCTCTTTGCATTTGTTTAGGTTACTTACCTAAACAAATGACATGGTGCCAAAATCAACTAAAATGTAGTCTGGCTATATGCATTACATGATGCAATGCAATACAATATATATCACAAAACACTTGTTTCAAATGAATGCATTACGATTCATCACTATGTATGTCACAACTGAATCATGATAATCTTATCAATTCATTATATTTAATACTGGATTGCACAATCATTGGGTATTTAACCTGGCAATGTTCTGCCAGGCACTGCTGAAATCTGGGCCTTTTTTGCCCTGGTTTTGAGGTTAACTAGGTGCATTTACAGACACGTTACAGTCAATCAAGACAGCTTTATTCTTCATTATGGCAAGGATGCATTGGTCCTCCACTGTAAAGTTCTTCTTTGATTTTAAAGTGTTGGACTACAGAGCTAAAATTACCAAACCTGTGTCACGTTAGAAATATATATGGACTGCATGATATGTCTAGGTTTGTGTAAGGCTCACAGGATAAAAAAAACACACAGGGCAACAGAAGTACCAGCATCTGTTTGATTCCCAGAGATATACTGGCTTTAGATTTTTTATAATCCACAAATCTACAACGGTTGTTGATTCTATTCTAGTTATTTTCCCCCTCTTCTACTGTACAAGGTACATTTTCTATTTCCTCTTAGCTCATTGGCAGTCTCTGTCTTGTTATCAAAACAACAACATGATCTGGGAAAATGTCCCAATTTATTTTGTTGTTGTTTTTATTGACTTTTTTTGAATTTGTGCTCACGACATTCCTGCGATGTTGGACCAGGCCTGTGCTCGGGGCTGCCGTTAATCGGGCTTGGGACAAAAAATCTATTCTGATTGTCACCAGTGAGGGGGCAGAATAGATGGAGAGTGTAGTAAAACAGGTCTCAGACTTATTTTGTCATCTTCTGTGTCATGATCAAAACCGGATGACTGCAGGAGGAATCTCTGCCTTACTGGAAAAACAGCAATGCTTAGACTGCAAAAACTACAACAACAACAGCATCATCATCATCAAGGTACACTTCTACTAGCTGATTGAAATGAATAAATAGCTTTTCATATGCAACACCATTTAGATCCAGACTGTTTTTACAGAGTCAAATGATGCATTCAAGATGTAGCAGTCATTATACTGAACATAGATGCCAGTAATATTCTATATTCTTGATTTCTTTGTTTAAAAAACATTTTAAGAGGTTTGCTTGATTCCTCTCCCATGTCTATCATATTCAACATCTCGATTATCAGTCCCATTTCTCCTCATTTGTTCAACTTGGTTAGCCTCTTTTTTTCCCATTTGCTCCTGGCATCAGATAAATCGAATTATGATCGTTTATTTCAGAGCAATCTTCTCTATCTTCCACAAATCCGTTTCCATGGAAGTCACTGTTGAAATACCAGCTGAAGTGTTTGCTTGTAAGGCTGCCAGAATGAATGCCGGGGGGGAACACACTTTGGCGCATGAGCCCAGGTGATCCTCTTTTCATTGTGGCTCAGCAAAAATGGCTGAGGTTCTGTCTGTTTTACGTTTATAAAAAATGTGCCCAAGTATTGTCCAGTTAATAGTTATTGGTATATCACACAGCCTCCCTACACTTTTACCAGGAATTGTTTTGGAAAGTTATAGGCCAAACATATGATTATTACAGGTGTCGTTCATAGAATACCGCACAGGTGCATCGCTGTCTGACAAAAAAAAGCCCTTTCCCACTAACAAAAGCTACAGGATAAAAAAAACAACATTTTGAAGATTTGTTTTTAGGAAGTAGCCATTGCCATTTGTCATTAATTGTCATTAACTCCAGTTCAAAAAGACAACATGGTCTACAGAGGATTCAGACAATCCCGGTCCAGATATGTGATGCTACTTACCTTCTTGGTCTTAACAGTGGAATGGCAGCAGTCCCCTCCGTCATAGTTACAGAAGGCTCTGTTGTTACCTGAGTCACAGTAATTGTCTCCCATGAATGGCTGCAACAGAGACAGACACAGACATTAACAAGAGAATAGAATAAGTGGGACGATGTAGTCGACTATCTGAACAGGAAAACTATGAGGACAACAATGGGGAAAACACACCCGGAAACAACCAAGAGGTAGGTATGACATCCTTACAATGATAGACGGGGAATGTATCGTTTTGCCTGAGTAAAAATGTCTGTCTGGATACATTGGCGGTGTTTTCTGTTTTCTGATTCTCTTCTATAGCGTAGGATTGAAACAGATTCCTGTTCCAATGTGGTTAAAGTGTTTTATTTTGGAAACACATTAATCAAACTTGCCTCTAATTGGCTTCCACTGAAAAACGGTCTCTGGCTGTGCAGGTATCCATGGTAACTGACCTTACCATAACAGTTTGTCTTCCTAGAGACAACAATTGGCCACCCATACTCTGGAACAGATTTTTTTTTAAGTAGCTAATACATTGTCTGAACCAAAAAGGCGTGTCTCTGTTTGCTCTATGCAATATGCAATATATTCAGAGCAGTGGTCTGGGCTGGAAATCAAAAACGAAATCTCTAACACTAATAATAGTGTAAACATTTACACAAATTAACTGAATTTTACAAGTAAAGTTACTAGGGTTTACTTTGCGGGTGGTATAGGTAGATTTACACATTTAAATTAAGATATTATTCTGTGGTATTGATTTTACTGTTTTACTTGAGATTACAATTACTTGGATTAAATGACATTTTAAGTTGCATTAATGTATCTATTTATTTGATCAAATTATTTTGTTAGTTGAAATCAAAAGGGAGAGAAACCGAGAAGAATATTGCAATGAAATGTAGCACCCACATGAGGCCGGGCATTGTCCTGTACCAGGACAAACCCAGGGCCCACTGACCCAGGGAAAACCCAGGACCTACTGCACAAGGAGGAACCCAGGGCCCACTGCACGAGGAGGAACCCAGGGAAATGGTGTTTCCTGGCAAATGGTCATCAAGCCTCACCCCGCTGAGCTGTAAGCAGAGGTCTTACTAGAGAGCGTTTGGCCTTCATGCCACCCTCATGGAGTCTGTTGCTGACAGTTTGGTCAGAAACATGTACACCAGTAGCCTGCTGGAGGTCATTTTGTAGGCCTCTGGCAGTGCTCCTTCTCTTTCTCCTTGCACAAAGGAGTAGAAAACAGTCTTGCTGTTGGGTTGATGGCCTACTAAGGCCTTGTCCAGCTCTCTCCGTATCGGCCCGCCTCGATGGACTGATCAACAGACTGATGGACTGATCAATGCGTCCAGCATTGTTCCGCATTAATGTTGCCTCACAGATGTACAAGTCACCCATGCCATGTGCACTAATGCACCCCCATACCATTACGGATGGTGGCTTTTCAGCTGTGTGCTGATAACAAGCAGTATGGTCCTTGTGCTCTTTAGTCCTAAGGTCGTGGCCTCCATGATTCCCCAAAACAATATGACATTTAGATTTTTCAGCCCACTGGACAGTTTTCCCCTCCTTATATGAACTAGAGCCCAGCGAAGGCGGCAGCGCTTGGATCTTGTTTATATCTGGTTTATATCTGGTTTCTTCTTTTGCATGGTAGAGTTATAACATGCATTTGTGGATGCAGAGACATACTGTGACAATGGTTGTGAGAAGTTTTCCTGAGCCCATGCAGAGATGTCCACTACAGAATCATATCTGTTGGTTATGCAGTGTCGCCTGAGGGCCCAAAGATAATGACCATCTAATATTTGTTTTTGGCCCTGTTTCTTGAATACATAGAATTTGCCAGACTCTTTTAATCTTTTAATAATATTATGTACCGTAGGTGACGAGTTCTCCAAACTCTTTGTAATTTTACATTGAGAAACTTTATTCCTAAATTGTTGCATTGCCTGTGCAGTCTTTTACTGAGTGGTGAAGCCCTCCCCATCTTTACTCTCTGGGATGCTCTTTTACTACCCAATCATGTTACTGACCTGTTGCCAATTCATCTAATAAATTGTGAGATGTTCCACTGTCATGCCCTGGCTGCGAGCCCCTGGCCATTTCAGGGCAAGACTATTAGTGAGGCCTCTAGCCCTCTTTATGCCGCTGTGGGCTCCCCAGTCAGAGCAGCTGCATTCAGTTGACTCTGATTGGGGAGCCTACTTAGGTTAGTTTGTCACCACACCCGGTGTGGTTTATTGTTTGTGTTTGTCACGACGTCACGGTTTGTCTTCTTTTAATTCATTCTCATGTGGATACGCTGCACGTTCTTTGTATTTAGTTTTAGTTCTGTTTGCTGTGTTTTTATACAGCACCTTTACTTTTTACGTTTACAGTTCGTGTAGTCTTTGTCTTTTGTGTTTGAATTAAATTCACCTTTTCATTTCAAAAATGTCTGCATATGGTTCCACCCCACAACAAAACCGTGACATCCACCAGGATTTTGTTTGCATCACACAAGTTTTCCGGTCTTTTGTCGCCCCTGTCCAAACTTTTTTGAAACATGTTGCTGGCATCAAATTCAAAGTGCAGGTATATTTCTTAACAAACAATAACAATCCTCAGTTTAAACATTCAACGTTTTATAAGGACTATATTTAATTAATTATAGGGTTTAAAGGATTTGCACAGAATTGCATTCTGTTATCTTTACCTTTACACAATCTTTTGGGAAACAGGGTTGTATAACAACAATATCGCAAACAGAAGAACATTTGTATGTACTCAACAAAGTTGAACAGCAGTGACAAATGTAGAATGATTATTAGTTGGGAAGCTAAAACTATAGGGTTAGTGTTGGGGTTAAGAGAGAGGGGGAACGTTGCTTGTACTAACCAAATTGTAGTATTAACTGAACTTACCTGTTACTTTAGACAGCCAAACTACCCAATTGCATTTTGATGACAAGGTGACATTTATATTTAATCTCATCTCATATCCCGTCACATACATTAGATTCTAATCTCATCCTATATCTCACCTGAAACCTGTATCTTATACAGTAGTGTCCATACAAAGTTCATATTCTTACCTCACAACCTTTGATGCAGTGGAGAACTTCTGGATGTGGAAACCATTTTAGTCCCATTGTACAAACTATATTCTGTAAGGAGACAAAAGAAAAACTAATGTAATAAAAAAGTAATGTAAAAATACTCAAAATATATTCAGTAATGAATTAAATGTTAATGTCAGCAATAGAATATGACATTTATATACATTAAACATTACTTCTGCTGTTTATCTGGGTACTGAATAGATGTTGGCTACTGGCTGTTAGTTGTAGTTACCTAACCAAACAAAGGCATTACTAAAACAGATTTAGAACTTTTTGCCAGTTCATTGTAAATAAAAACAATAAACTCTGTCATGTACGTACTTATTTACATCATCAGCATAATAAGGCCTACTTGTTCTGTTTGATGTAGTAACATGACATCAATCGGATGGGGTGAAACAGTCATTTGTAGGTTGAAAAATATTTGTAGGACAAACAAAACTGAAACATGATGCTTGCACAAGTATTCAACACCTTAATGCATCAAAACGGCCAGGGCTAGAAGCAATACAGTCACTGTGACGTCACCCTGGACTTAGATAGATAGATAAAGGAGCACTTCACCTTGGATGACCTTGGTGGTGTATATCATATTTGAGACATTTCTAAGGCTGTGAGATTTGTTTCACACATAATTGCACAACATTTTTGTGTTTAGGGCTTTTTATTAGTTTTCTTTGGTAATTTTTTGCATTTGTATGCAACTCTCAGTATACAGACATTCAATACTGTATTACTTGCTGTACGTACAGTATTCAATAATTTCACTGAAATAGTAATTCTTATAATTTTTTATTGCAAAATGCATTTACTATTTACAATTACAAAACAATCTGTACCTACATGCCCTACATACTGTGTTCTTAATTTTCTATGTAGTGTCTAATGAAGGCTCTGCAGTGTTGTTTATTTACAAGCTGTGTGTATCATCTGAAAGCATTGAGTGATTTTTAAATGTTTTTAAAGGTGAGTGTTTGATTTTGACAGGTTTGGTGAATATAGTTCAATGATTTGGTTTTTGGTTTTACATTTTTGGGAAAATGGGTAAAGGTTTCAAGAAATAGGTTTTAGCAATAGTGAAAATGTGTAATGGTGGAGTCAGATGTATTGCATTTACTCTATGCTCTTGTTTGCCTATTTCCAGGAATATTATCATCCCGTTAAAATGGCTTTTAAGCAGACATTTTCCCTGAGCATGACGAAGGTGGTTGTTGCTAGTTACAGTAGAATTGTGCTAACGGGTTTATCCCTAAGCCACTCACGTCGCCGTTTAATCCTTCTAAACTGTATTATTCCTATTTAATAACAATTCCAAAATAGGGTTGATCAAATTCAAACATATATGTAAAATGTGTGAATATAAGACTGGAATTCCAAATTAAATTGAAATACAATGTGTGTGTGTGTCTCTGCGCATGTATGCATGCATCTGGTTTATGTGGGAGAATGTTGTAAGAGGTTCTGCCTGTGAGAACCTACGAGAACGCTAGAGATGGTTTGTAGTGGAACATGATGTCCCCAGACAAAGGCAACCCAGTACAAGCAGTGAAGCAAAACCAATCTGGTATGGACCAGGAAAAAAAGTGCCATTGACAGCAAAGTACTGGCTGACCTATGCCGGAGCTATATTTCCTAGTCCTACCGTGTCCCGATAACACATAAGTTGACACGCTTGTTCATTGCTGCAAACTAAGGTATTTTTCATTTCAGAGCCATCAGCAAATCAATGGTAGAAAAAAGAATAGAAAGGGCCAGAGAGAGAGAGAGGGAGAGAGGGAGAGAGGGAGAGATCGGTGGAGAGAAAGAACAACAGAGCATATGAGGACAGCTGGTTACTCTGTGCTCACTCTCTTCCCGGCATTCTCCAGCGGAATGGGTGTGCTCAGTGTTTGTGTCTGTCTGGGGGGCTGCATGCTCCCCCAGGTAGAATAAGCACATTAAGCATGCCTGAATATTGTCCCCTGCATGATCTGCAAACCCCCTCGTGGCGGCCGTATGTTGATATGAACTACAATGGAGGCTTGTCTCACCCATCGGTGGCATCCTCACCACAGCAACTGGCCCAGGGGCCCTGAACTCACACTCTATGTAGTTCCTTATTCCCAGTGCAAAGTAATGCGCGTTATAGAAATGATACAAATAATAAACAACAATAAATGTGTCAGTGCAATTTCCGCTGATGCGGTAAAAGAGAGCTACAGAAAGTGAGATTTAGGAGGAGTATGGTAGCCTAAGTGGGTCAAATCTCAAAATGAATGGATCGGATGGGTGATACATCAGTATTAAGGATGAAGAGGAAAAACCCCGTAGCTAAGCACTTACTAAAATGCAAAGTGGGTTTTTCAACGTTTTCTTTAATTCATGTCCAATACTAAAAACACATATTTTTTTCTGAAACTATAGTAGCACAATTGTGTTCAATGCTACAACAACAGATTTACCTGATTGGTCAAAAGTTAACTTCATTATTTAGCGAGACCAGGGTTGCCGATTAGCCGGGGCATCCCGGGGGGGGGGGGGGTGATCAATTGGTCAACACCGTCCGGTTTTGGAGGGTGATCCAATAGCGTTGCGTGGCTTGGTCGGGTTCTAACTAGCAATAGTTCCCAATGACATGAGCAGTTTGGCTTATTTTTTGTGTTTTGATTGAATGCATGTGTGTTAGTGCACACAGATCCCTTTGATTATAGCTTGCTTCACATCCGAATGGGATTAGCAGGGGTTGTGCTGTGCACTATAAGAATACAAACAAGTAATGTGGAGAAAGTCCATAACAAGACAATGAAACAACTTTTCATTACCAGCGAATAAAAGCAAAAAAACCATCTGCAGCACGTGTCTGTAAAGTGGCATGTTGAGCTGCCCTGAAAGAAACAGATGGTAGGTAAAGCCTGCTGCCACTATTGGGTTACAATTAGCACTGTTCTCCCTCCCTATCATCTCTCCAAAACACACACACACACAGCTCATTCAAAGCACTTCCATTTATTCTTTAAACAGGGAAATCCCTAGTAAGATAGTTTTTGGTCATGATACATTTTCTTATATTTTCAACTTGGTTGAGGCCAACATTGTTTTTCTCGGTTTATTCAGCATTAGAGTTAATACAGGATGACCAGAGGTCACTGTTTTCCAGGGGCAGTCCCCATTTTTGGTGAACTGTTCCCCGCCTAGAGTCTAGTCCTTGTTTTTAACCATGCATAAAAACAGACCACAAAGTGAAACAATATTTTACGTGGCAAGAATGACCGGGCATCCAAGCCAATCGGTCCACCTCTCAATCGCTGTGTGCTTGTTTGGGCCAACAGAGATGAAGCGGCTCACTTTAGCAGCTTCATTCACTCTTCTACTAACGTTTTGCTTGCGCTAGGAGATTCGTGCCGTTGAAAACTCGGCCGGTGTCAAACAAATCCACAACATCCACAATTTCTTTCTGGACAGGCTTCAATCGTTAAAGATACTAGCAAGCGATGTTCTACAATTTATTAAATAGATTGATCTTCTCTATAAAGTTTTGGAACATACTAGCTAACATTAGCTATGTAGACTAAGTTAGCTAGCTACTGAAATGGTAGCTGAGGTACAGATGGGGGAGGATCGGTACCGTGCTCATTGTCATGGGAATTGCATTAATAATATCACGGTTATATTATTGCTGGTAGTATTGTATACACAATCATGTGATGACAACGAGTTACCTTAGGGAAGCAGAATTTAATGACAAGACTTGCATACAGGGCTGTTCTAATACGGGGTGTTTTCTGTACGAACAATTATAATAAGATATATTTTTAAATGTTCATGTAATGTAGTTGTTTTCTAGATCAGGGTTATTCAAATCCTACCCTACAGGCCTGCTGGTTTTATGTTCTACCTCATCATTAATTGCACCCACCTGGTATCTCAGGTCTAAATACATCTCTAATTAGAAGGTTAAAATGAAGTGGTCCAGATTTGAATACCACTGGTCTAGATCATTTATTTGCTTTGAGCAATGTGCCATCGTATGAAAGAAGTCATAGGCTCGGAGTTGTGCTTCACGTGTGTTACAGGCGTTACCAGCATCCAAGATGGCATGTTAGTCTTTGTCGGTGAACTGAAATACATTTAGTGGACACTTTATTAGGCACATCTGGTGGTTAACGCAAAAAGCCAAATAGCAAATAATGTGGCTGCAACTTATTATATAAACCATGCAGACACGGCCAAGAATTGTATCTGTTGTTTGACACACCTTGTTAAGGAGAGAGGTCAGAGGAGAATGGCCAGACTCGATTATGCCGACAGAAAGACCACAAATAGCCTTTACAATGATTGTGAGTAGAGGGGCATCTCTAAATGCACAGCATGTAATACCTTGAAGAGGAGCTACAGCAGCAGAAGATCATGCTACAAGATCATGTTTAATTTTTTTTTTTTGTGGACTGTCAGTGATACAGGCTTTTAGTGGTAGTGTATCCGTGAGACACTTTTTTCGACACACATTTGGCCGCTTAATTGAAAATCGTTTGAATGACATAACGTACCAAAAACATTGTTGCTGACCCATGTGCAACCTTTCATGGCCAAAGACCAAGCACTTTTGACTGGATACTTCGTCAGCCACGTGTATTCCTTCCTGGCAAAAAAGTGATGTCACTATTGGAGTTTTGTTCAGGGCTTTATCCCAATTACTTGTGATTGACAACTACACAACAAGTGGACCAAAAACAACAACAGAAAATCATTGGGAAGATCCTGAATCTACTAGGCCTGAGCACAACATAAACAGCAACTGTTTTGGGAAGTACCATACATTTAAAAAAAAACGTTTGCCAATAATGTTTATATAATCGGCATGTTTTCTGCTTTTGTATAGTGTAAATGTTACAAATGTTAATTTAAGTGTCCTAAAGAAATCTAATTTAATTGTTCCCAAGGCATGCTTTTTAAATGCCATCTATAACTGTGATTGGAGCAGAGTTGCTTCCCAAAGAAAGAAATTGCATGCACCTCAACTTTGTTTCACAAGCTACTCACAAATGGACTGTGAGGTACCAGTATACTTTGATTGATCTGTTGAAGATCATTCCTTCATCTATGGTATATCTATTTTCTTTTTATGTTGCCCCATTTCCCTTCACTTCAACTTTAATTCATGTTTTTGGTTATTGGTTTGGCTAGTCCATCTTTAATTCCAGTAAATAATCATGTTGTTCAGCAGGACACACCGTATTTGATTGCATCAACTTCTCTATGATAACAGGACAGTTGACTGCCTATTATTTTTTAAATGAGTGAACCTACTCTTTAAGGGGGATAATTGAACATCTCTTTTGTAGCTCTACCAATAACTTCTTTATTGATAAATACTTACCAGAACTAGATGGAATACAATGTAATTCACTATAGATAAGAACTAAAATGGTTTGCATAGAAAAGCTATCATTAAATTATGTAACCACAAAGTTCATATTTATTATATTTTTTAGAAGGGAAGGGGTGTCCTTTGGAACATTGGAATTGTATTGAAATTCAGATGCATCGATTGACATGGGCCAGTACAGAGGCACAAGATGCAGCAAGATGGGCATTTTAAACCCCCAATTGATTTCACCTCATCCAACCTAATGGAACATTTTTTTGCCCCATCAATCCTGTTTCTCTTTCCAACCCTCACCTCATCTCTCAGGCATTACCCCACTGTATGAATCATATCAATTACACGCAGATCATTTTACCCCCCACCCACCATAACAAACAGCTGACTCTGGGAAACTCCACAGAAAACAAAACAACCCCATAAAACAATGATATCAGTCCCAGCTCCTTAGAACCTCACTGGCTAACCTAGGCCCTTATCCGGATAAGGGTTTGTCTCTATTCAACTTTAGCCGAAAAAAAGGTAGGTAGTTAGTTGTGTCCCCCAACTGGTTTTGTGCTATTTTAAAAGTGTTGTCTCCACAATGAGTGGTTGTTTTGAAAGTGCTCTGTTTTTATTCATTACAACTTCGGATGTTGAGTGGATGACGGTATTGGATGACGGTATTGTGAGCTGTTCTGGTGTCGTGACTATCAACGCCTTTTCTATTAGGTGAACTACTCCAAAGACCCGTGCCTTCATCTACATTATTTGTTTCAACATACTGATGTGCCCAAGCACCCTAAACAACTCAAGCCCAACTAAACTCAAGACTAAAATAAGTATACGGCTTTGCTATAAACTACAACTAGTCCTATACACCGGCTGGCTTTTCAACTCAAACAGCAGCCCAGTCAACAACGTAACACAGTCTTGAGTGCAACAAATCTACCCAATGTATTTCATTACAGCCCAAGTGAATAAGCCCCCGGAGGAGGACAACACCAGTGTTTATAGTACACTTCTGTAAACTGCCCCACGCCTTTATTTTCACAATTGCAACCAGCAATTTAAGTAATTCAGACAAAATCAATACAATTCCCCTGTCATGTACAGTCTATCTAGATTTAACTGGGCTATAAGAGCTTGTAATGGGGTCATTTCTAAAATTATAGTGCTTACTGACGACATCTTGGTATGAACTTTTATGACTTGGCCACGGCGTTGGCTGAAGTTCACATGAGTTCAGCGATGACGGGCTGGGATCTGACAGTTTGTTCCCCCCAAGCCACAGTTGGTAAGTGTTGGTTGACATGCCTGGCTGTGCAGTTAATAAAAACGTAACTGAATATAACCGTGGTGTGTTTTAGCAAGTGGTGGAGAACTACACTGCCGAGCACAACACTACAAGTCCCAGGGTGCACTACAACTATTATCTTCAAGTGAAAATTGCAAAAGGGTCCCTGTTATTATTAGAGCTTTAGAAGTATGACTTATGACACACATAAAGACGTACCTTGACTTTGGGTGGATTCCTCCAGTGCTCTTTGAGTACGCTGTCTATGGTCATGTTGCTAGGCAGGATTACAACATCGTTGTTACTGTCCCTGCATGTCAGATTACACTCCTCACCTGTGTGTGAGTTACAGAACAATCCAAATAACAACATCAGTGTCTGGACCAATTTAAATTACATCAAATAAGGTATTCCAAATGGCTTCTGATAGTTGTTTATAAGACATAACTGGCAGAAGACATAATAAATATCCCATTTTATCTAACCTGAAAGTAAAATTCTAGTCTTTTAGAAGATGAATTCAGACAGTTGTTTCGTCAGTGTTCCATTTCAGAGATGTGTATGGCTGTCTTTTTAGCATTCAGGGTCTTATCAGTGACATGAGAATGTACTGATGAGAGAAATTCGTAAGGATATGAGTTTTGCCAAGTACTCAGCCAAACTCGTATCAGGAAATGTATCAGTTTGTCACAAGTTGCTCTTTTAATCGGATATACTTGGGAAATCCTGAAAGTGTGTAAAATGCTGGTAAAGTCTGTACCTCAACTGTGCTCCATCAATCAGAGCGTTTACCAGTGCAAGTCAGATTTTTCGTCATTCAGTGTTTTTGCACTGACAATGCTTTAAAGACATGTGATCGTTGAATAGTTTATTATGGACTATTTGTAACATTTATTTAGTGTCAGTTCAACTTAATTTTGCATGGGCATGCAACTAGACAGCCCAAAATGGATCTTTGACCAAAACAACTGTTTGGATGATGGTTTATTGGAAAAAAGGTCTAAGATGCTAAAAACTAAATAAAATACCTTTAATACCAACAACTCTGGCCCCTACTTATATATAATCTGACCGACGTAGTGAATGGTTTCTACAGTGTCACATGGAGTGCATATACAGACCAATTCCATGTCCCTTTATGCAGCTGACTCCTATGCTGGGATTTAGGTTTTGCGGTAGAGGGCATTGTCCTTTGCTTTGAGGGCAGAGTTTGAAGCTACCAGTCCAGTTGCCATCCTTTCTACAGCGAATCACATTGGTGCTGGTTCCATGCTACACACAAAGAAACACACACACAATCATGTCTAATCAATATTCTAATCGAGAACTCTTATCTGAGGAGTGGAATGCAGTCAAGGATTGTTGACAGAGGGCCTATAACATTTGTTTACATAAATTCTGAATAAAAAAAAAGTGTCTGTCTAATAGCTTGCTATACTATTTCAGCAGAACTGATAGAGAAAACAGTATGTAAATAGAAAAGGGGAGACAATAGGATAGAGAAGAGAAGCAGGTACAGTTTAGAAAAGGAGAGGGATTATCTATTCTTTCTATGAATAATATAAGCTAACACAATTACACATCTGATTCTAATTACAAACCACTCAAACCAATTAAGGGAACACGTAATCATCACACCAAGTCAATTAAACCTCATAGATATAGATATGTCCAGGTAGGAAGCATAAGCATTTGTGAATCAATGTCACCTGTTTTGGTGCAAAAAAAAACAGGTGCACTGGAGAGGCAACAGCAAAACAACCCCAAAAAAGGGAATGATATTGCAGGTGGTGCCACAGACGGGTGCTCCCTCCTTACCCTTCCTGACTGATTCTTCTCTATTTTGTCATTGTCCCTACTGGTAGGTGGTACTTGCAGCCCATTCAGGTTGCACATCCATATGTGCCATCACAAGAAGGTCTGCTGTGTCTCCCAATACAGCTTTAAAACATAGAGGAGATACCAGGAGACGGGCCGTTATACTGGATTGGGCTGTAGAAGGGCATTAACCCAGCAGGACAATATGCTGCTCCTTTGTGCAATAAAGAACAGAAGGAGCACTGCCAGAGCCCTACTAAACTGTCAGAAACAGACTCCATGAAGATGGCATGAGGGCCCGGAGTCTAGTGGGACCTGTGCTCCCAGACCAGCACTGTGCAGCTCAATTGGCATTCGCCAGAGTCCGCCAATGGTGCCCCGTTCTCTTCACAGATGAGAGGAGGTTCACACTGAGCACTTGACAGACGTGACAGACGTGAAAGAGTCTGGAGATGACAAGGAGAATATATATGCGGCCTGCAACATCATCCAGCATGACCGGTTTGGCGGTGGGTCACTGATGGTCTAGGGAGGCATCTCAAACATGCCAGACAATGGTCCTGACTGCTGATAGGCACTGTGATAAGAGTGTGTAGGCAGTTCCGGCAGAACGAATATATTGATGCAATTGACTGGCCCTCATGTTCCCCAGAACTAAATTGAGAACCTCTGGGACGTTATGTAGCAACACAGACTGTCCAGGAGCCATGATCCAGCTTTGGGTGGAGATCCCTCAGGACACCATCTGTCGACTCATAAGGAGCATGAGCTCAAAATAAATAAATGGGGAGTTCTGGAATGGCCAAGGCAAGCACGGATCTTAATCCTATTGAGATGCTGTGGGGCGATTTGGGCTGTGCATTCAAGAAACACCTCAAACATAACTTAGCTGAAAACAATCTGCGTGGAGGAGTGGGAAAAACGTTCTCCTAGTCAATGTCAGAGACTGGTAGACAGTTATAGAAAACGTCTCATTGAGATTTTTTCCAGCCAATGTGAGCAATACCAGTTATTAGGGCATAAGGTGTCCAAACTTTTTCCTCAGTAGGAAACAGCATCTTTGTAAATTGTTTGTTGAATAAAGAATATCATGGTTAAAATCTAGCCGTTTTTGGTTCAAATCACATCACCTTTATCTCTAGATATGTTCGGAAAGAAGATTAAATGTTGATATTGTCCATATTTCTTAAAAAGGAGCTCAATATCTTTCGGGGGGTGTCCTCGTTGTTTCTTATGACTTTACGGCCAAAAAGCACATACAGAAACAAACATCCACACGCGGACCAAAGCACGTAGCGACGGACCTGCTTGCACGGAGCGATGTGCAGCGATCCCACCGTGTGGTTGGCGCCCGGGCAGTGGATCCAGCAGGTGCTGTCGAAGCGGAAGCCGTCCGTACATCGGTAAACGCCATGGAAGACGGCCGGTGGAGGGTCACAGGTCACAGGCTCGCATGACCCTTCCAGCCAGCTTCCGTCCTCCGTGCACTGCCTCTTGAAGGCTCGCCTGAGATATGAAGAGAGTTAGAGGTTTCGGCCCGCGCAAAGTTAAGCGGAACTCATCGGGGGCAGATGATTGGATCTGATTCATTGGATCACATCGATTGGATCAATGCGATTTCAAACCGACTGGACTGGGTCTGTGATTTCGAATTGACCGGTCAACTTCACAGGGTTGGTTGATCACCTTTTGGGCTTATTGGTGACGTGGTAGCCTGGCTTGCACTTGTACTTGCAGAGGGAGCCCACTTTGAGGCCGGTGTCATTACAGCGCTTGGTCTGCAGGACGGCGTTGGGAACGTGTGGCGGGGCTGGGCAACGCAACTCGCAGAGCGCCTCTGGGAAGGACCACAGACCATCCTCCAGACACGTCAGAGTGTTGTTAGAACCTAGTGGGAGACGGGGGAAGGGGGGGAAGGCGAGTGTTTAGGGAGTGATCGGGATGATGTCAAGGCGGTGAAGATAGAAGAGAATGAGTTTGAGGGTTTGTAAACGGGATGAACATAGAGTAATGAAAAAAGATAAAGGACGTACAAGATATCCTATGATTCTACCGGCGGACAAAGGATAAATATAATGGCAAGTACTCTAAAAACATAGAGAGTCACAAATCATCAACGTAATCAGTGTGTGTGTGTTTGTGCGTATGTGCTTTAGACTGTCTATCTCACCTACTAGCTGGGCAGGTTCTTTACATTGAAAGGTGCTTCTCTTGCCATACGTGGTTCCCTCCGGAAAGTTAAAGTGGGCTGGGTGAACATGGTACTTGTCAGGACGACCACAGTCCACTGGCTCACATGATACCTGCTTATTCCACTTTCCATTTGCACAGGTGATGGTCACTGTTGAGTCAGACTGGAGCAATGGGAGAAACATATGTGAACTCACAAGCACCCACACTCACCCACAAGAGGTACAGTACATTTCAGATGATCATTGTCAGGTGTTCATTGTGACATTGATCCAAATCTGAACGAAACATTGTGAGTTCTTGTGCATCTCAATAAAATCACCACGGAAATAGAAATGAATATGTTGCTTTATACTTTGAATGTTTTTTCCCCCGAATACAGTATTTCCATCAGTGTATCTCTTGTTCAACAAGCCCTTGTGTCGTGAGACAGCCAAGCATTTTCTAAACGTCCATGAGTGGGATTTATCAGTGGCACACGGAACTGCAGGTAAAACATGTCTGGTCATATCATCCAGTCAACTGAGCTAATGTCCAACTAATGTAGAGTCATCCTAATGGAAAACACATTTAGAACAGGGAGGGTTACAGGTCTAACCACAGCCAGTACACAGCCAATCATCTTTCAACTGCACATGTAGAGGATAGGTTCATGGCTAGTGATCCCAGCAGAGCATTGTCTAGATGGGAAACAATCTGGGAAGAATGTTGGCAACTTTCACTTCAACAGAAAAAAACATCTGAATTTGAATACACACACATGCAGATGCACTAGTGCAAACAATCATACGCATGCACACAAACACAACAATCATACGCATGCACACATACACACTTGCATACACACACATGTAAATCAATCATCCCTTACAGAAATGAAATAACATAATATCCTGAATAGGTTTACATAAAATGTATTGTGGAAAATTAACTAAATAAAGTAATTCAGTGTGTGTGTGTGTGTTTGTGTGTATGTGCTGTAGACTGTCTACCTCACCTCATAGCTGGGCAGGTTTGTGTGTATGTGCTGTAGACTGTCTATCTCACCTACAAGCTGGGCAGGTTTGTATGGACGGCAAGGCACAACATTTATAAATAATGTCCTTACTATATTCTGTAAAGCGCATTTAATTGTTTCTATGTATAAATTGTGCTATATAATCTTGATTGATTGATGAACAGTTTTGTCTTCAGCAGGTGAAAAGCATTTTTAATCAAACTCAGGCCAAGGATTTTGACTTGGCTACTCGAGCACAATTTTTGTAAGATATTTGTTTAAAGGGAACTAGCATATTTGTAGTTATTTCACTGGAGATAAACAATAAGGATCTGTGAGGGGATGAAAAATGATTTTAACTGCGCAGGTCTGGAGGGCAATTTATATAAATATTTTACCCGACTACAACACATCCCACAAGCACTTTTATATTGGTTTTCAAGACAGGTAATACATGTTCAACACTGAACATAGAAATAACTTTATAAAAAAGGTAGAGCAAAAACAATGAATACGCATGCTAAATATGAACATTCACTGAAAATCTAACAAGTAGTGGGCTTGCATGGGAGTAATTGAGATTAGTTTCTGTCTTTCTGATACATTTGGGTCAGCGCAGTTGTACAGCGTCCACTTACAATAGAATTGTTTGGTTGCACAACAAAATGGAATTGATGTTAAAACCAGCTGAGAATACAGGGGGTTTCCTGCCTCTGGATGCTGTACCATTTATTTTAAAAGCACAATAATTTTTCCCTTCCACCTTCAACAACCTCATAATGTCAACCCCATAAAACTCACCCTGAATTCTAATTGACACATTTTCCAGGGTAGATCAAATCTGCACCATTTAGTTTTAAGGCCTGCAACATTTCCACAAGAAAGCCTGAAGTATGTCCACATATTTCTCTCCCTCGCTCGCTCTCTCTCTCTTCCTGTCAATTACACAAAAATGCATGCCTAAATAATCATTGCACCCCCATACCACACTCAGGTTATCCATATGCATATGTATCTAGACACAAGAGGCTTGCATTCTAAAACAATAATGCTCAAGGTGTGTGGGTCTGGTGTGAGGGTCTTGTGTGTGGATCTGATGTGTGGGTCTTGTGTGTGGGTCTGGTTTGTGGCTCTGATGTGCAGGTCTGGTGTGTGGGTCTTGTGTGTGGCTCTGGTGTGCGGGTCTAGTGTGTAGGTCTTGGGTGTGGGGGTGGTGTGTGGGGCTGGTGTGTTGGGCTGGTGTGTGCGTCTGGTGTGTGGGGCTGGTGTGTGGGTCTGGTGTGTGGGGCTGGTGTGTGCGTCTGGTGTGTGGGGCTGGTGTGTGGGTCTTGTGTGTGGGTCTGGTGTGTTGGGCTTGTGTGTGGGGCTGGTGTGTGGGGCTGGTGTGTGGTCTTGTAT
>JACXGK010006669.1:0-27957 GCA_016801125.1 Novumbra hubbsi
AAGGGGACACACTGTGTCTGACTGTGCTGGGTTCAGCATGGTGCTAAAGGGGACTCACTGTGTCTGACTGTGCTGGGTTCAGCATGGTGCTAAAGGGGACTCACTGTGTCTGATTGCTAGGTTCAGCATGGTGCTGAAGGGGACTCACGGTGTCTGACTGTGCTGGGTTCAGCATGGTGCTATAGGGGACTCACTGTGTCTGACTGTGCTGGATTCAGCATGGTGCTAAAGGGGACACACTGTGTCTGACTGTGCTGGGTTCAGCATGGTGCTAAAGGGGACTCACTGTGTCTGACTGTGCTGGGTTCAGCATGGTGCTGGGGGCACTGATGAGACTGAGTAGCTGGGCATTCCTCCACTGGTCAGCAGACAGGTTTCTTCTGGGGTACACCATCTGCAGGGAGAGCAGGGCATCTGACAGCGACTACAGAGGAGGTGGAGAAAGACACCATCACATTCATGAACCAGCAGTAATCAAAGAGTTCTGCGGAGTGTACATAATATTGATCACATAAAGATGTTAGAGCTAGACATGTTTTAAGCATTCCAAACTATTCACCTTCCCATGGGGAACAAACTCCTCCATCATCTTTTTCAAGGGATTCTCGTAGTCAACGATCATCTGTCCCAACCTAGGGTACTCTCTATCACTAGATGGTAGGGAAACAGATACCAGTGTTTTGGACAGCGGTTAGAATTCTATCAAATTGTGGACATATTTTCCAGTCAATATTCTAATACCGATATATATATATATATATATATATATAAACATATAAAACTGTATTGGTTTACAAAAAGACAGTGAAATGAAATGACCGTGTGGGTCATTGACCCAATTGAAATCTTTAGGATAGTCCCATACAATCTAAAACTCTTTCCTAACATTCTGACCATCAGCCCTGAGAATAATTAGCCCTAAAAGACCAACAAGGGCCAAGCCTCCAGCCGGTAGTTACAGTGTTGTTACAAGGAAGTTCTGACATGACTTGCATGTTGGCCATTCGTCTCTGGTGAAATCAAGATGACTAGGACGTTTTGCATCATGTCCAACCTATTCAGACAGGTATGACTGCAACGATAATGATCTCATCACCTCCACAGACAAAAGTATGCATGACAAAGAAGATTGCGTATTAGGCATTCCTACACTTTTAGTGTGGACAGAATCTGTATTCACATGCAAGACAAACCCAGGGAAATACTTTGGGATAGGTGATGGCCTTCTATATGTGACTGCATATAAACAGACATACATATGTTACAGGCCAGCTAGGCACCTGCAGGGTAAAGTCTAGGAGTGTCTTCAACAGGGAATGCGTTCTCCAGATTTCTCTTTACTTTCAAGAACAGCTGAATCTTTGCATCACAGTCACTGTTCCTGAAGTTGAGAATGAAAATGTTTTCCAACATGAACATCATGGGCATGGAATGCTGAAGTTACAACTTTAACTTCACAGGTAATATAACAACCTCCTAGTTCACAGAAGCTGAGAAAGTTCTCATAGTTTGTCTAATAGAACTTTAAAAATGTTTCCGTTCCAAATATCCTCCAGAACTCAGTATGAACTATCGTTGGTTATGTTGTGTGCAGGGCTCATCCCCTATAATGTCATACAGAATCACTGGCTGCGGTAGCACAGGCAAAACAATATTAGCCTAACAAGAAAGACAGGCGTAACATATTGTCACAAACAAAGATGATTTATCTACACACAGAACCTACATTGAACATTTTTTTAAAAAGAAAATCAAAGAAAAATCATTACAAGAAAAAGAGAATTAATTGTTTTGTTATTTCAATATAAGGCACCTCTCTGCGGATACAACAGCACTTAACATTGAAAGTACTGGAAAAGCCAACACCCATACATACCTTGATCCATGTGTCATTTCATGGGCGTAATTGTAAAGTCCAATAATAGCTTTCCTCTCTTCAATACGAGACAGTAGCATCATTAGGTTAGTGTAAGTCACTACTAAGTCAAGATAGTTCTTTGTCAGGTCAAAGTTTACTGTCTGTAAAATGAGATGAGGAACAAAATTAAAACTTATACCCAGACATTAATCTGAATCTAAAAACATGAAATCCATGAATATATTCAAATGACATAATTGCATACTATTCACAGACCATTGTGTTATAACTTACAATATCAAAGAAAACCTGACAAGCATCAATAGTGTTCAGCAGCTCACAGACATGATCCTTGAAAGAGAAGAAAACAGTAACAAATGTCAATTTCCCAGGATATTAACTAAATTTGTCTAGCTGCTATCTGTAATGGATTACCATTCTACATGTAAGGTATATTTCTTAATGTACCTAAGAGTGGGTAACCTGTGTAACCTGGGGCCGTGGGAATACCTTGAACATCTCCAAACCGAAAATCACAGAGTGCATGCCCATTTAGATGCTCTCTTGGCTTTGAATGTTTAAAATGCAAATGTTGGTCACAATGGGCCAGGAACCTTGCAAAATGAGTGGGTAGAGCCCTTCCCTAAGCGAACAGTTAAGCTGACACAAAAAAATAAATTAAAAAAAATCTGGAACGCTGGAGTGCTTTTGTTTAGTGATAAGGAAACAAAGGATCCGTTGTTGAGAGCTGAGCCCTCATTAGCCTTGAGAGGTGACAATGTACATGGAATTCAGGTGTGCAGGTGGAGAGATCAGTCTGCAAAAGACATTAGATGGGGGGGAAGGTTCATGTCTTTCAGTATGACAATAAGCCAAAACACACAGCCAAGAATATACTCTTATGTCCTTGTATCAAAGTACAGACCTAAATCCAACTGAGAATCTGTGGTCAGACTTTAAGGTTGGAACTTGAAAGAGCTTTGGCAATTTGGCCATGGATAATGGCCAACAACCTTTTGGAACCAGATGTGCATAGCTTAAAGAGAATTGGGATTCCTGTCAAAAGAGGGTTAACCAAGTTTTCCCTCAGGAGGTGAATACGTATAAACCCAACAACCTCTAGCTTAATTTGACATGAAAACAATATTTTGCGCCTTCAAAGTGTTGTGTATTTAAGTAAAAATTCTGAATAAGGCCCTAGTAAGTGACTACCTATGCAATCTGCTGTGACTGACCTATATGGAACAATTACCTTCACTCTGCCATAAATTGTTATCAAGATAGTCACATAATGTTCCTGTTAATGTAACTTTTTCACTACAGTGAATATACCTTAAGTTGTACATACCTTAAATTCCATGACATCTACGAATGTGAAGTAATACAAGGCTAGATTTTTAAGGATTTCCGACTTCTCTTTTTGTAGTTGTGCGAGCTGTTGCTGTAGAAGGAAAAAAGATTGTTGTAAACAAAAATAAAACCCTGAAACCCAAGGCAAAATATTTTTTATAAGAGACCAGTGGAAAAATCCCATGAGAATGTATAAGTATCTTATTTGAAGAACTAACTATATTTTACTGCAGTTCAAACAACAATCTAATTTAACTATAAGTAATTTGAACATGATATGAAGTAATTCATAAAATATTATATATATATATAATATCTTGCATATTCTATCAAAAATATTTTTTTGTATCATAAACATGTTGTGTAAGTGGTCCCAAACGTTTAATATTCATAGATATGCTGACCAAAAATGATCAATGCAAATCACACAATTGGTCAGGGTGACATTGAGACAACAAAAATGTAGAGCTCGGACCAAAAACAACATTATTCCAAAATACTAATGTCACTTTTGATAACATCTCTGCATTTTGGTCTTGTCACAATGTGGTATGCAGTTAGTCAATGATAGCCTTGCACAAGCCAAATGTGAAATAAAGTTGGCTGGATTGTTATCAAATGTGTGTGTTCAAATGGCACCTAAGTCCCTATGAAGTGCACTTCTTTTGACCTGCATTCTATAGGGCTCTGGAAGAAAATAGTACGATATATTCAGAAAAGGGTGTCATATGTTCCACACTGTTGGTATCTTGCTCAACAACATAGAGTTATTGTCATTTCATCTATTCTTCACACAAAACAAACCCCTAACAAAATGTATGAATTCATAATTAAGTGTTCCCTAGTAAGAGTCTAAAAACATGAATGATCTTGAAATGTGAAATATAATAAAAATAATAGCAATTAGCAATATTACTTAAACAATAATCTGCTACATTTATATGAGTGGACATGCAAAACATAGAAAAAATGAACTCTAAAGAGCTTCAACTTACCAAAAGAATATTCCAGAAAAAAGCCAAGAAGTTAAGCATGCAAAACAAAAATACAAACCAAGTAAAACATGAAACACTGCAGTAAAAAGTACAACAACATAGAAAAACACATCACAGCCACAGCACTAAAAGAAGCATTTATAACAAAACAAACCAGCCAATGGTGATGGCTAAGCATCATAGTGATCACGTATTAGTTACACTGAAAATGGCTAGTTGAGTAATTCCAAATTATTTCAATTACTTTGTAAATGAATTTCTTTCGATTTACACAAAATATGTCATACAGGACCCTTCATTAAGGAAATGGATTTGGGTTTAGTAACATATGAAAGCTTGCAAACCAAGTTGTCAGCTACAGATTTATTGTTATAATTTATTTTTGATAATAACAAGGATGGTGTGAGGATGATGTGTTTATTTTAATTTTTTTATTTTAGCAGTTTTAGCTGATAAATGTGGAAATGGAAATAAATAGGTTATACGCTTCAAATTTCTGCAAATGAGAAGAGTTAGAGTTTTTAGATAATTGAGTCAACAATAGATGTTTTTCATTGATGAAGACATTCACGTTCTGAATGTTTGGTTTAAATCAAAAGAGGTCAGAACTAAATTGAAATCAAACAGTATGAAGTGGGGTGAGAAAGTTTGCACCCTGTAGATAGAAGGGCAAACACCACTGTATTAAAAACAAAAATGTAATTTTTTGCTGAGCCATTAATAACAATAAATGCTGACAATGAATGCTGAGCCAAAGCATATCCAAGAAACAGACTGTCAATGATTTAATTAGAATTCTGTTGAGCAGAGAAAGTAGTGACATACATGCCTGTTTTTTATAACTTTACACTTGGATTCAAATCAGTTCTTAGGACACAAATAATTGTCTTTGCAATAAAATATATGCAATACTTACAGCTATACTTACAAATATAATGGTTGGAATGTGGTGTTATGGGGCTTTTCTGCCCGTGTTAGTGTAAAGGATGTATACTGTTACAACTAGAAAAGGTAACATTTCAAGGGAAATTGTAAAGTGTGCTTGCAGTTGCACCAGCTGTATCAGCTGTCCAGCTGTGTACTGGCAGTAAGTTAACACAGATAAAGCAGCAAAACCCCTAACAGCAGTTTAAAAACAGCTAGTTGTTTCCCTGCTCCAACACACCCTGTTGGGCACATCATGAAACTCAGGGTTTGGAAGAGCGCCCTCACCGGTGGCCTAACTAGAGCTGACGTCACGGTGAGGTGCCTCTCCGTACATGTTGCTAGTTAACTGCCGTTTAGTGTGGCAAGCTACCCATCGTTCAGTGTGGCTGCTTTTGCCACAAAAACTTAAATATTTCCTAAACCTTGCGACAAAACCTTCCACAAAACAATAGCAATGCAATTGGAAACATGATGCACATTTTGATACCTGTCATGTCTCTGCAGTGCAAGAACGGTCAGAGGAGATGGGGTGGCAATAATCATAAATAAATTAATATATATGTGCAATAATAGTATTGTGGCTTGCCCCTGCACAGACCCTAAAAAGCCATTATAAATGGCTTCCATCTGCAATATCAAAACTGATCTATCCCTTTTAACAAAGCCTGAGCTCTGACATATAGCATGTTACAGCACAGCCAATGTGCTCTAATTGAGGCATGTGTCAATACCCAGATCTGTAAATTTGGGCACTGAATCTGCATTTCAACAGTTCACACAAAGATAAATGTCTCTGTAAGCAGTATGACTAAACAACTGTGTGTAAGAAAAGTGTGAGCAAACAATATAATATCAGTATTTGAAATATCCAGTCATTTCAGTTTGTCTTTATCAGTGGTTTACAAACTTTCTCACCCTACTGCACAATGACCAAGCAATCAAGGATCTACATAACATGGCATTTATGGAAATGCGGGTGGAGAAACATGATATTTACATTTATGATGTGTACATTTCTATACATATATAAATGGTATTAAAACAAAACTAACATTTACAACATTCATTGCAAGCCTTGTATTATTGTGCAAGGAAAAAGGACTAATACCAACCATTAAAATGTGCTGAAGTATCATGTAATAGACAGACTTACATTGTTGTTGCGTGTTTCAACTGCTGGGAATTTTCTGACAATGAACTTAACAGCAGACTCCAGGTTCTTGTCTATTAGATAGGAGGGTTTGGCTTTGGGGTCACCACATGCCTAGAACAGAGAGGGGCAAACACATTAACTAAGA
Organism: Novumbra hubbsi; assembly: GCA_016801125.1. Taxonomy (NCBI): domain Eukaryota; kingdom Metazoa; phylum Chordata; class Actinopteri; order Esociformes; family Umbridae; genus Novumbra; species Novumbra hubbsi. The sequence continues at coordinate 6,429 of JACXGK010006669.1, forward strand.
ATCAAGATGTGAAAACAAAATCAACATAAAGACATTGACAGAGAGAACAATAAGGCAACTTAAGAAAGTGGGATTTTGTGACTTTAAAGAGTAAGAGTAAGAGATACAGAGAGAGCAAAAGAGATACAGACAGAGGTAAAGAAAGAAAATGTGATATATATATATATATTTATATTAAGAGACAGCAATAGAGAAAGATACAAAAACATTTAAAAGAAAACAAAACAGAGACCAGGACAGAAAGAGACAAAAAAGACATGTCTATTGACTGCGTGCTGTAGAGGAATGTGGAGGTCAGTTAGTAAGGAAGCAGTAGACTGGCTCTCCTGAAGGGAGAGAAGATGTTAAAAGCAACAATCAGTTAGAAAACGTATGTTAGGAGTCACGCGGTGTGTATGGTAAAAAAGACAGAGCATGCACGTCAGCCTCACAAAACAGGAATAATAAGTTTTTAGTATTCATTCTAAAAACACAGACGTTCTAGCTTTTAAATAGAGAAACAGTGTGATTTTTATAGAATTATGAGATCAGTCATAGCGAGAAGTGTCCGATTCCCTCATCCAGACCGGGGTTCATGATTAGTGGTACGATGCAATGGAGGCATGCAGGGAACACGTTCATTTTGCAGAGAGCAGAGTAGTGTTGAATTGCAAAATGAAGTGTCTGTGAATTCAACCAGGCCCTTCCTCTTCCCTTTGCCTGATCTTCAATGCCTAAAAATACATACACTAGTTGTTTTTTTTAATGCAAATCCTGCAACGGTGAAAAAACAAATATTGGTGGCTTAAACTCGCGTGTCTTCTGTTCTAAGCGTCACTGCTTTATAATAAGCCAAGGGTCTTTGGAACTGTTAGATAGCATGTAAGAAATACACAGGCAAAAATGGACACATCAAGAAATATGATTTCCATTTTGACCAAATGAAATGAGCCAAAAAATCTAATTGCACTTCGGTGTGGGCTTGTCTGTTGAATTGTGAATGTAGTGAGTACTGAGTAGCATACAAGTCATTCTGGGACATGATACTGACAGTAAAGCAGGAAGGGGTTGAAGGAGGGGGAGAGATTTAGGGAAGAGCTGAGCAAACCTTCCAAACTTGTCCTTGCTGGGGGGAAGCATTGTGATAGAAAGAGAGAAAACCACACAGGTAAACACAGGTAAACACAGGTAAAGTCAGGTTTAAAACATAGAATCATGCGTCTCTACATGAAAAAGGCTTTGGGTTTTACATCCGGGATAATTTGTTGAGGGATAGTTTGGCCTACACAGAGCACAACAATGAGTATGCTGTCAGTCAAAGCAACGATCAACCACAAGCCCCCATGATGCTGTAGTCACTCAACCTGGAAGAGTACCACTGTAAAGTATTAAGGCTATACACTTCAGAGAACATAAGGTTGTGTTTGATTAGAAGTAGGAAAGAAAACATGCATGTAAAACCAAGGAAAATCCAAAGCGACTCAAATCTACAAATGATCCTCAAATAAATATGGACATTTCATGCAAACTAGGACCGCAATGAACAGCTATTAGATTAATCAGAATTAAATTAGTTTTTTTATGTACAATACATTTTAGTTTTCTTAGTGTTTTTCTTATGTTTTTACAATCCCTTCATTAAAACAGCTGTAGGCAGTAATTATAAAACTAAGAAACCACAAGTACAATCACATCATTCACATTTGATTTGCGTAATCAAAAAAGGAGTAAACCTACAATCTATGTCTCTGCCTCATTCAACACAACTATGTTCTGAGACCCTATTTTACTTGGTATAATTTAGTGAGCAGCACCTAAGATGACTTCCCCCAAAATAAGGTTGGTTAACCCAGAGCTACGTCTTTGATAGCGGGTTGGACAGACTACAAAGCTCTGGCTCCAGCCATGTTAAGAGTAATAACATGGATCAGAGCAGAAACAAGGAGGAAAACCCTGTCCCTTCGTAAGTTAAAACTTCAAGAAAAACAAAAAAATAAATGGCTTCTGAATGTGTACAGCCTTGTGTAAATTAGAGACTGAGTACTGAAGAAACACCAATAGGCCTATAGTAGTCCCATCCTCCCTGATATCTCTAATTTCGGGATGAGAACATCCTAAATAAGAGTCAGCTTCCTGTGGTCTCTGTGAAGTCTGAAGGTTCTGACGAGGAGTTCTGGTTTGTTGACATTTCCTCTTCAATTATACAATTAAAAGCTCTCTGCCCTCTACAAACAGGGAGCTGTTTTGTTTGTTTTGTACATAAACAGCACTGTGATACAACATCGTTATTGTCATTAAACACGGTTTTGTTAAATCATTTAAAAAGCAAAACTACTGAACCAGACAATAGTATTATCCTAGCAGACTATGGTCAGGTCAGGGGTCATTATTGTCCTGTCAACAATTCTGAATTATATGCTCTTCTTGGGACAATCTTCAGGTTCACGCTAGATCTACACTACTAATAGATGGATTGATCACAATTGTAACTAACAGAATATCTGTTTCAGAAAACAGCTAGTCCAAAAACTGTAACTTGTGCTGTTGGCTGCAGTAATGTGGGTAATACTATACAGGGGTAAATGTGTGATAGTGGTTGGCAATTACAGTAGACGATTTCAAGTTGCCAATAAGGTAGAAGCAACAATCACTCATGTACACAGCTGATGCAGAAGAGCCATTCCAGATTTTTCCAAAAATATTTTGTCAGCTACTATCAATGTGTACCAGTTGCCAAGCAACCGATCTGCTAGTTTAAAGCACAAGCACGGAATGTCACCACTGATTCAATAAAGTACTCCATATTTTGAAAAGAAAAATATATATTTTGCATTTGTGGTGTCATAAGAAGTGAGATATATGGAATGGAATTACATAGGCATCATATCACTAATAACAATGATCTATATCCTAATATGACTCACAAATTACAACTACAGCTCCTGCTGTAACAACCCTCTGTAGACTTCATGTTAAGTAATCTTCGGTCCGGTGGAAATCTTTTGTTACGGCATCCTGCGTATTACTTGGGATGTAAAACATTTGTTTTACACCATTGTCTCTCTCTCACCATTAAACTTCAGCTGAGATTTCGAAAGGAGCGGGGATCAAGATAATTGTCTGGTGTCTAGCCTGGTTAATGAAAACGGTTTCGCTGGAGCTTCAGGAGGTTGTGGGATGATTCCATGGATGACCTGAAGGGATAGGCCTACTAAGCTGGGAAGGTCTGTAGCAAAAGGATTGGTTGAAGGAATGTATAGCAGCCCACATACTGGTCTGCCTCCAGCTATCTTCTACCGGCAGCTATTTTCCCGGAGACGGTCAAGCATTTTTGAATGCAGTTTAATGTGTTGTCCAAAGCAGGACCTATACTTGCTTCTTCATATCAGGCATTTATAAAAACGTAAAAATGGGTGGTTTCAGCTATTCATGTTAATTGGCAGAACATAAACACCATAGAAAAACCAATACAAACATGAATTGCATTGTAAAAATGTATTGTACAGTGTTGCCGACATAGCTGATGATTCTTAGTAGAACAATCGTTATAGAAATTCCACGTTGTTTTGTTGTGAAATAGCAACACTGGAGTGTTATAAAAATGCATTAGCACAAATGTAATCACATTTTCATTCTACTTTATATTTTAAAATAGTAAGGCTCTTTAGGGGTTGCGGTATACGGCCATTAAACCACAGTGAAGCACTGTATGCCATTACTCATTACTAGTCGTGCCAAAGAACAGCCCAGTGGCCATGTTATATTGGCCATATAGCACATCCCTATGTGTTGTAATCCTTAATTATATTAAACCGAGTGTTTAGTATCCTGACAATAAAACAGTGTAAACAACAAACATGACAAAAAAACACTTTTGATGGTTTCCACTGGTAAGAAGTTCATAATACCACCGCTAATAATCATTGTGTCATTCCAATGAACAGGTAATTGCCATGGTATATTGGCCATTTAACACATCCTCCTTGTATCGTATTACTTTAAGAAATACCATATACGTATAACAACCATGCACTTCACTGCCATTTTTTAGCAGTATAATACAATTCTAATGTGCAATTTGGCCCCTGATGTCTACAGTTACGTAGGGTTTTAGGCCTATATGGAGTTGTGATGATCAAATAAACGGTACACACTGACGTCCGACTGCTGTCAGTCAGATAGTGTCAATAGATTTACTCCAGCAACTGTAGCTACTAATCTGAATGATTACACACAGTTTTCTAATATACTGAATTGCCCAATAATTTATATATGCTTTTCTTTCCCAACATTTCAAAATATTGTAGCGCTTTACAAGTATGCATTACAAACGATGTAGCTACCTAGCCATAAAGCAGAATTATTGCATAGCGAGGCATGTAGCTGAAGTGGGCTATTTCTTTGAGAATATTTTGTTCTTGAAAGGCAGAGAACCAAAGAGTTCGATATTGTTGAACTTGCAATTATTATCAAAGATTATTAAAACAGCCAAATCTCAGAAAACTGTGATTTTCCCAATTGATGAGTGGGCTTGCCACATAGCTTATCTCTGCCACAAATTCCAACAGGGCCTTGACTGACATTCTGCAGCCCTAGCTGTCATGCCTTGGGATTCAAAAATGAAGGTTTCTGCCATTGGCTAAAACACAGATCGGATTTGGGTTTTGATCTTACGTATTTCTTGAAGGTAGATCATTTTTACGTGTCAATAATTAAACTAGTACCTTACCTTCTTGATATTATAGATGCGAGTGAGCATCCCGATTCCCCTGTCGTTCAGAATGGTCAATTTCTCCGCCAGCTTTTGCTGGCCTGGTTGGAGCGAGCCGCGCGACAGTGTTGCCGACATAGCTGCTGATTCTCAGTAAAACAATCCTGGTAGAAATTCCGCGTTGTTTTGTTGTGAAAATGGCAACACTGGAGTGTTACAATGTTACAAATAGCCCATTCTGTGGGTTGAGCTGTTAAGCCAAACCCCACTTCTCCCGTCGCTGAGACGGTTTTTTACTAGGTGTTGTCCTATCGAACGAAAACGAGGCTGTTTCCTACAATCCAAAGGCATGTCACGTGACCAGCCTTTTACAATAAGGAAGGAATAAAAGCCTAGATGTAGGCTGCAACCTCATCTTTTTATAACTAGCTCCTTGTTTTAGCTATCCTACATCCACGACCAAATACTAAAATTGCTGTATGGGATCTGCTGTATGGCCGACATTCTAAAGGCAAGAATTATGTGCCTTTGCCATGCATTCTATGCATTATTTGCATTACAATATATTTTAATTCTATTCTGAAAAACATACATAAACACAAAAGACACACAAGGAAATTTTTTGACCTACATTTATTCCTAGAAAAAAAACCTAACCCAAAAACTAACCGTAACCCCAAAACCCAAATCTAAACCTTACACCTACCTAATTCTGAATGCCCAACCGTACACCTAATTCTTAATAAAATCTAAAACCTGCAATATTTACTCAAGACTAAAATAGGTACTTTCAAAGTGAAGCAAACCGTCCTCTCTTTCCCTGATCAACCATGGGTCCCCCCCCCCCCCCCCCCCCCCCCCCGCCCACACACACACACACACACACAAACACAAACACAAACACAAACACAAACACATACAGACAGGCTTCAGGATGGCCTCATGTGATAGTGACACCTGTGAAGCCTAGTAAAGAAGAAAGCCTGGCAACATATTAGCTGAGTGACGGATGGTTCTCAATTTCCAAGTTGGGTTTGATAAAACCTGCCCGGGTGACATGCAGGAGTTCATTTGAAAAAGGAGCTGAGCGCTGCTAACATTACATCCAGGAGAGTAGCCAAGACTGGTCTTCCAGCCTACCAAACCACTGGATTACCACTTCCTTGTTTTTAGAGGGCAAATGTGATGCAGTCTCTTGCCCAAGAAATAAAGACATTTTCCAAAACCAATTTAAGAAAGCAATGCACCCGTGTGACAACACTGAGCGGCCGGAGGATAATCGAGACATGGAAAGGGTCCACTATACATGTTATAGAGGATAAAACTCAGCCTGAAACGGCATGCGGCTACGTACAGGAAACCAGCTGGGATTTACAAGTTGGAGTGATTAAACCTTATTTACTATTAGGTGAGTGGATGACATGTTTTGTTGACTGCGGTCAGCTGTCATAATGCATCTGACAGGTTCAATATGAGGCTAGCATTGGCTGGCAGTACATTATGAGGGTTCACTTTTACTCTTTACTGTACGTGTCTGAAGCTGATTCATATTTAATTTAAAAATAAGGCTCATCATGGTTGTTTAATCATGTTGTAGGCTCGCAAGATGCCGCCCATGACTTTGGCACTTTGAGAAAATATAAGGTATTTTTTTAATCAAATTTAGAGTTTTATACATCTCTCTGTCTGATTTGGTTTTGGGATTTCATAATGTTCTGCCTTTACAGGTGTCCCATGTATTGAATGTAGCGTATGGGGTTGAAAACGCTTTTCCCGACCTCTTCATTTATAAAACACTGAGCATTTTGGATGTGCCGGAAACAGACATTACATCCTATTTCCAAGAGTGCTGCAAATTCATAGATCAAGCTAACGCTGAGGTAAGTTCTTGTCATTCCCATAACATTCAAGACCAATTTGGGGCTACAATACTACTCTCTAATTCTGCTCTCTTCTTTTGTTCCTTTTTCAATTCTTTAAAACCTTATTTAACTGTATTCATTTCACCTGTAATTTTTCACATTGTTTATTTAATTGAATTTGAGAACTTATTTCCACTTGCTTTAATGACTGATAAGCACCGCTATTTAGATTATTTGTTGAGCTTAACTTACTTTAAGCAACTTTGATGTGTTCCACTTAGTTACCAGCCTTGTTGTCTATAAATACTAGTGTGCAGCGGATATCCAGTACAGAACCAATGGATGTTTAAACATCTTCCCTGCCTTGGTGTCAAGGGATTCCCTCTATCTCTATGTATCCTTTCAATCTCTAGCTAGCCTCTTTATCTCTACGTATGTAGGAATTCCCCTTACTACTATGATATCTTAGTATCCTCCCTTTATCCAGATGTCTAGATGTCCTCCCAACATATGGGTATGTATGTGTCCTACTCACCTCTAGGTATCTTGGTATCTTCCTACCACTTGGTGTCCACACTCGTATTGAATAATTAATGGAAGAGTTTTCACCATACATAATTCAACATGTTGTAGAAAGATCATATCACTACTGTGTCATTGTTATGTAACCTTTCACAAAACTCGTTGTACAGGTCAGCCAACAAACTATCCCTAATATATTTTCAATTCACTAAATGCTTGCAGTATTTTATAAATTGGCCAGTTTAAAATACGTTTCGATCTCCATCAAACATAAGTTAGTGGCTGGTAGCTCTTTTCACTAATCTTCTAACCTGTGATATCAACAGAGCTAACCCCATCTATGTTGCTTTTAGCTTAATGGGAGAATCATTCAATACATTTACAGCTTGTCATTTTACCATTGTTTGAGATTGGCAATGCTTTTGTGTAACTGGGGCTGTGTCAACTGAATACATGGCTATCATATCTATTGCACAAAACAATGTTTAATGCTTTTGCACTGGATGACACAAATATGACATAAGACTTTATAATCCAAGGAAAGATTATTTAATTCATACAAGTGAAAGTGACCTGAACTAAGAAATGCTTTTTTGAATGATCAAGCCCCCAGATATGTTTTGTACAAGCTAGGCTGAAGTTAGGAATCATCTGTATTTGGCTGAGATAAAGCTAATGTATTTCTTCTTCTCCTTCAGAAAGGGGTTGTGCTGGTTCACTGCAATTCTGGGGTGTCGAGATCAGCCTCAGTTGTCATTGGATACCTGATGTCCAGGGAAGGCAAGCTTTTCGATGACGCACTTGCCTTAGTGAAATCAGCCCGGCCGGCCACATGCCCAAACCCAGGATTTCTTGAACAGTTGAAAAGTTTCAAACCAAAAGGGGGCTTACAAGCAAATGGTATGAGCTATACATAAGCCTTGACAGCCCGTGTTTTGCATTTCATCAGTGGCAGCTGTCCCTCATAAGGAGGCCATTTTGAAATAGAGAACAGTGTTTAGGTTTTGAGTGACATCCAGACAGTTTTTTTGGTCAAAGCTCCATTTTGGATAGGCTTCTGGTCTGTCTAGTTACAAGTATGAACCATATAATGCAGTGGTCTGCCTCACACCAAATTCTATTCTAAACATATCATTCTGAGAAATAAAATGCTTTCAGGAGGGCTTATATTTAAAAACAATTATATTATTTTTACTTTACAACAATCGCTAGTTTCGAATTTGAAGAAAACAGACAAGCTACTTAAGCTGCTCAGTGTTTTTTTTTTGCCTGATGAAATGGGGTAGGTGTGTCATCCCTTGCCTGCCCACACAGGATGTGTGGCTACACGATCTAAAGTACAGAATAATCCATATAGCACTAGATAGTGATTTCAACACTGTATAAGACCTGGAGAACTTGCGCCGTTGCAATTTGGAGGTGTACGCAGATAGGCGAGAGTAGCAGTGCATGTATTTAGCATGGAAGGAAGCCTAGCTTAGCCAGCCCTGGCTTACCAACCAATGACTGTGGTAAACCAGGGAGGCGGCTTAAAGAGCAGCTATTTATGAGCCAAGTCTAGATACAAAGTATCCAGTAGACTCAGGTTTTCCCAGAACCTCTGGGAACCATTAGGCTTTACTTTCTGTTAATTTCTGGGACATGATTTGATTTCTTAACTACAATGAGATTGTCAATATGGCATTGCAATACCGTTTAAAGGCTTGGCTATGTGTTATAAAGGCAACAATATAATTATTGTATAAACAAGGATTCCGCGGTAAATACCAAAAACGTGTGAGGCTAGGGATTCCAATCCAAGAAATGGCACGCACGTCTATGTATTTAATGATTATACTACTTACCAGTTAATAGTTAAAGCAGAATTTCATAATTATTGAAGACATGCATACAGAGTCACTTTAGCTAGCTAATTTGAGGCTTCAGCATTGTTTGAATGGAACCTAAATATTTAAGCCATGCCTTTCAGTTCTTGAATTCTGCGGTTAGTCAGGTCAGACTAGAACACAAATCCAGCTAGTCTGAGCAGTCTGGAACGTAAATCAATTTTATGGGTTGTGTAAAACACTGATGATTGGAAATAAAACCTCAAATTACATTTTACGAGGTTTTAGAAAGCAAGCAGTTCATGGCGTGGCTAATTCCTTTTCAATGGATCGTTGGTCGTGAGCGGAAAGACATCAGTAGAGCCCGTGAACCTCGCTCGCCATGTGGGAAAAATAAATACATGTTCCTGAGGAGAAACGAATCCCTGTTAGCTAGCCTTCGAAAACGATGTACGTGGCAGTCAGCATGGACATGCATCTTACAACACCTTCATAATGCAGAACCGATTTGAAGATCACCGTAATAACATAGAACAAAAAGCAAGCTAGCCTTCTAACCCTGAGGCCCAAAAGCTAGCATGCGAACATTGATTGTAACCAGTCTTGGTGTTAGTTTAATGGAGCAACATTTATCAACAACAAAATCGGAATTACAAATTATACGTTTTAAAATGATGACACCTTTCTATTTAGCTATCTAAATGAAACCGGTAATGAATTTGGACGGAAACAAGAACATAATCGTTTCTATCGATTATCAGCCAGTTTAAAAAGACGATTTCGTATCGATCTACAGGGTGGCACGCTGCGTCTCTAAACATTAGGCTATTTAACAATGGGTAGTTATTCATTCTTTCAGACATCCACTTTTCTTGGCCGGCTCCGCTTACATGTTCGTGAACGCAACTAGAAAGCCACATACATTTCATAAATGGATCTTCGTCTAAAACTGTCTGGTTGATGCCTTTACACTAAAATTAAGTGTATATGAGTTCTAACACGCTACAAAAGAAACGTCCCTTTTATTTAACTCCAAAAGTGCACCCCACCATTAAAAGCATTAATTGCATGCCCTATAATGATCTAGGAGTACAATGTACACTGTTATTTTTAGTATTTAGCTTTTTGGAACAACTTCTGTGAATGGTCGAGAAATGGTCGAGAAACCTGATTACATTTACAAACAAGTTTTAACGTGTAGTGTTAAGTTTAATTTCAGAAATATTATGGAAATATTATCGTAACATATTCATCTATGAAAAGTTAAATAAGCTAATCTTCTGAGACAATTTTGAAAGTTCAAACTTACTACCATTATTTTGTAACAGAAATGTATTATATTTGATGTTATTACTTTATTCTTTATCATTTATATAGTGTTTGTTTTGTATTGCATAAAATCTAAAAACTGGGAATTTTGGATGTAGAATTAATGAGGGAGTTTTACAATTGTTATTTATTTGTGTAGATTTGTTTTGTATACACATGTTTGATAGGAAAAGAAAATGTTATTTAAACATCACAGTTTTTTGGGAATGCTTTGCATAGGCATAGACTAGGCCAAAATGCTTTGCATAGGCGTAGATCCACCAAACACGCTGTTCGTTGTAGCAGCTGATGTAAACCGAGGGATGGTCAGCTTATGCGTTGATTAACTCACGAATTCCCAATTTTGACAAACGTCTGTGGATCATTGTTTGTGTGTGTGAATATGTTTGAATAAAATATTCCTACAAGAGACATTAAGTGGATCATTATGTTATATGTTTCTATTTGTGTTGACCACTCTGCTTTAGACCAGTTACATCGAAAAGAGCATAAATATTTACTACAAATCACAAGGAGTCAGTAAGGCACTGCAGCGATTGTCAAAATAAATGTTGTCTACCACTGGCCTAAAAACATTTCCACAGCACTACGTTTTATTCAGTAAAACATTTTAGGCACTGAACACTTTTTATTCAGTAAACAATTTCAGGCACTGAACATACACCCAAATGCATCCATATTGGATTTTATTAAACAATATATTACATCTGCAAATATACATGCCATATTATGAACAGCAGCAAGAATTTGTATATTAGCCTATCTTCAAATGTGACTAGAAAGTATGAAAGGACCTCCTCAGATATTCATTTCTGAATACAACAGTGTCTGCCTACCAGGAGGATCTCAGCCAGCTGAACCTAGTAGCGTTATAGACGTGTTAAGTTAATGTAGCTACTGTAGCAATGCGATTCAAATATATATATATTTACATCTATTTCTGTTTTTAGCGAATGAACTGTAGACTTTGTCAGACATGGAGAGTGAAAACAGCGGCTGGAAGAATTGGTTCACGCACTCACCAGTAAACCAGTGTATGTTGCATGTTAGCTAGCTGGCTGCTCGCATGGTGATAACCGATATAATATCACGTAGCAGCAATGTACTAACGCTTGAACAAAGTGTTTTGTTTTTTACATATTACTACGTAGTCTTTGGTTGTGTTTAAAAAATATGGTATTTTTAAACAACATGTAGACTGGCAGGGTAGAGAGGCACTTAAACAAATAAATACATGTTATAACCATGTAATAGCCTACGCCATATATCCTAACATTACGTACAGGCTACTTAAACACCTCTGAGATAATAACACCTAACACCTAATTTGATAAGGTAATTTGTTTACATTATTATTACTTTGCTGTGGGAAAACGAACCATACCAAATACAGGTTTGATGGTCACGTTAAATTACATCAGAGCGGTTGGGTTGCCGCCCAATTGAAAGGATGCTGTGGTAGACAAGTGTATTTTGATGAACATCTGTAGCAGCGAGTTGGGAAGTGAGACAACACATCCAACCGGACTGACTAGTGCTACAACTCTCCCCCATATCGATATGAGGATATTTTGGGGTTAAACATCATCAAGTGAATGACACACAGGTTCGCTAATGTGTTTTCCATAAATAGGTGTTGCTAGTCGGAAAACTGCACCTCTCATGTTGACAAGTTTCGGCGGGGAATTTTTATTTCCACATGGGTACTCTCTCTTCCACGCTCACACGACGGAAAACGTCAGTGGTCTCCGTCATAGTCACAGAACGAGACGAACCGGTGTGGACAGCAGCGAGAGACGACCACCTGATCGAATTTGGACCGAACACAGGCTTTAAGAATGCCCTTCAAAAGGTCGATCGAGAAGTGCAAAATGTGTCTATCATCAGCGAGGAAGGCAAGTGCTATAACTTCAGTTGCCCTTATCAACGCATCATTCACTGAATCCCGTTCTCAGGGTGAATGTCAATTTGTTGAATATAGTTGGTATTTATAATGTCATTCAGTGACTTCTGTCATTCAGTAGACTTACGTCAACCAAATACACAAACTACTGGCTTGGGTTTTCTTTTACTTATTTCTAAGGGTAGCTCGGTTGTTTGTTTCATATAGTTTTAACAGACAAAAAAAAGCAAGATGAGTCTTTCAGCAGCCTAATTCCATGTATATCTTAAGATCTCCCTAAAGACATGGTCTATTTCTACCTGACAGTGTTTCTACCTGCATGGACAATCCTCAAACTTGTTTAATGCCCATGTTAGAATGAGAGGAGCACATAAACACGTTTAGTGCTTTCATTGGGACCTAGACCCACAGGACCTTGTTACACTCTACCACACACACAGTGGAGAAGGCTAGCGGTAGAATAGTCTCTAGGGCTTGGACAACATCATGTAGCTTGCAAATCTGTGTGATATTAAGGACTATTCTGGATATGTTGGGCCTGACCTGTTCAAAACAATATCCCACCTATTGTCCTAGCCCAGTCAACTGAGACCCCTCTTTACTAGTATTGTGATCATACTGGGTCCCCTACTTAAATAACTAACATCTGACAAGTCTTATAACAGTGCAAAGAAGATGATGTCCATTCAGTCTCAATCTGGCTTGCTCTGTCCACTCTCAACACTCAAACAAAGTAGCCTAATCAGCTATCTGAGCCTCTCCCCAAAACGTTCCTCAATACTTTCCCTCTGTGGGTCGCTAATATTATACCACCAGGAATTGAAGTTACAAATCATCCATTTTCAGAGCAAATTTGTTAGATCACAGCTGGGGTTGTCCTTGAAAAAATATAAAACACACTGATTCATATATCCTAAATGGTTAATAGTCTGTCCATGTTATAAACAGGGGTCAGTTTAAATGAGGTTCTATGGGTTCACTGGGTCATTGTTCAGACAATGGTTGCGTCATTGCAACCCTGTAACACATACATCCAGTGTGGTTGTTGTTGTCCTATTTATCGCCCTTTTGAAACCCATGATAATGAGTCAGTCTTACTGTTTTATTTCAAGCCCACTGGACTCACAGTGTTGAGTAGGCTGAACAAAGACAGTGGAATTGATTATGCGTCCCCTCCACTACTCTCTGGGCAGTAGACTGAGCACACAAAACACACACGCACCTCTTCTGAGGACAGTCGATTGAGCAGGTTCATGCTCTTTACGGGCACTCCAGAACTAACTACAGATATTTGGGTTTGTCTCAATCAATAACATTGTCCCAATATTGTTAAAACACTCATCTGTCAACCTATAGCTTTCGCTTACATTATTCGTATTTTTACCATTGTTGATAATATTCAAACCCAGGTCTGTGGCTTTCCACTGTGTTGTCTGCTGCCAAGTGTATTGGAAGGCTCCTAGGAAAGCAATCAAAGATGAATTCAAACTGAATTCAGCCCAATCACGGTGAATAGTTGTTTAATTAAGTACAAACCAGTACAAACCTGCCGTGTCTTTTTCCATGGGCAGCTCTTCAACAAGAAACATCTTTTGTACCATTTTCTCTTCTATAATGCTTTTGATCACACATGTTGCTTCAGCAAAATTGTTTAACCCTGCACGGTGTGAATGGAAATATTTCTTAGAAAAGAGACAGAATCTGAGAACGGTCCCAGTCAAATGGAAAATGAGCCGAAGTAGTTGGAAAGTCTATTATTTGTTTGATAATTCTACACTTTGCGTCTGGACACAATACTATGAAATTGTGTAATTTATGACAACACACTTTTTGTTTAGGTAACTTTAACCAGTTTTGCTTGGGGTAGAGTGTTGGAGTGGAGATGTCCCCAGCTAGTTAAAAAATCCACCCATGCAAAGCAAGCTTATGATTTAGGCTGTTCAAAAGGCTCTTATAAAATGCAAAATCCATCAGTCCTCCATTTTCACTTTATGCACACCTCTACCATTTGCATACGTGTTCCAAAGCTGAGGGAGGGAAAATGATCAAGGGTGTAGGGCTTAATAAGACCCCTGATTGGCCCTTCTAGCGAGTGAGAAGCCAAGTGGAATCCTATGGCACATCTCTCCCCATATTCCTCCCATTTCCAACTTGCGTGGTCTCACACATAATAATAGATAACACAATAAACGTGCTCTATTTTATGACTTACGCCTTTTTTATGTTGATTGTGAGACTTGACACATAAAAGCTTTAATAGCGAGGACACATTTTTATAAAATGACAGGATGAATTTGTTCATTTGATTGTCATGCTTGTTTGGTTATTCAATAGTGTAACGTGAATTGCACCATTCAAGTCAAAAGTGTGTCATGAAGTTGATGGTTTGGTCCCTTTACAACTTGAACTTACCCTCAGCGTTTTGTCAGAAACATATGATATTGGAGGGTACTCTGAACAAATACATAGGCCAGAGAGGCTAGTTAGGTTTTAATGAAAATTCAGCTTAATCAGAACCTTATTCAGACATTCCCCCCAAAAAATTGCTTGAGATTGCTTTTCATTGAAAACTTCTGGCTGCTGTGTTTGGAAATATCACTGCAACGTATTTACTACGCATCAATGAGTTGCTTGTTTCTGGTCAGGTCTACGCTCAGGATATTTATTTTACATGGCCACTAGATGGCTCCCTGTAACAACAAACTTCTCTCAAAGGTGGAGACAGTTTGGGTTCATAAGGAACAACATAGCATCTCACCTCCACGAGGGATGTGTTGGTGTGTTTGTGTGTTAAAAGGGTGTACACAACATAGCATGCCATCTTTATTAGGGAGCGGGTGTATTGATAAAACGTTGCAGGCTGTACCTGAGGGAACTTGACTTCTAGGACATGCTCAGACTGGATTGTTTAATTTTAGATGAGCCCCTTGTCACACCAGAGAGCTGATTTCTTTTTTTATGAATGAATTTCAAAGAGCCTCGTGCCTGAGGATTACCAAGACCTTTGAAGAATATTGATTTTGGCCAGGAGTCAGGGTTATGCCTAATGTTTGATCCTGTTCTATCCTGTCACTAACTAGTAATAAAAGGAGCAGTTAATAATGGTTCCCTTTGAGATACAGCCATAATAGTGTTTATTGAGTAAACAATTACTACTAAAATTATTCCTGCCATACAAAATTCCGTATTCATCATTAGAGCTATTTTTATATAGAACAGTGTACTATAAATTGTCTTGATTACCAGGCCTAACAAGGCACCGTTTTATTCATGATTATTACATATGATTGCTATTACAGAAGTACATTCAGTAAATACAGATAGCAAACATTATCAAGGAATCCTATGGGCCTATTGTCCCCATGAATCTATTCAGGTGGTGTTGTACACCCCTTTGTAGACACAGAGAAACTGCAGAACACTTTCAAAGCCAGTCTTTCGTGAAAGTCATTTTTATTTCAGGTGTTTGTGGGCGGACGTTAATTCAACTGAAAGGATGGGGTTGTCAAGGATACAACAGACTTCTTGATAGCATAGAATAGGACAGAGAATATATTAGAAAAGATCACAGTTATTGTTTAAGTTCCTGGTAGATATGTTTTACTTTCCAGTTATACATGATAATTTTTCATATAAGACATTTCCTGAAATTTCTAAATGAAGTCCTTATCATTTATGACTTTGCATTGTATTTGGGTAGACAGGCAATATAGAACCCAGGACATCCTTTTTTAAAATCACAGTTTAGCTTTATTAAACGTACCGACATCATTCATTCATTTATGTCAGACATTGCCATTAATTATTATCAGCTAATATACATTTACGAGAGTAAAATAACCAGGATATTTTTGGGGCTTTATTTAAGGAACTCATGATATAAACGTTCCGTCATGATGAACTATTGAGTGCGGCATATTTGCAGTTGGATGTGGTTATCGATAGTGTAAAAAGGTGTAACCGGTATTATCGGTAGTGATCATTTTATTTATGTGGTCTTTGAGGCTTGCAAACTATCTCACCTTTAGCCTAGTCTCATTACCAGACATATTCCCCTTAATGAGCAGAAAAGTCTGCCGATTTCATTTAATTTACATTTTAAATCCCTTACAGACCTTTCCACTTGGCCTTTTGCTGAGGTAAAATAAATGATATATTAGTGAATTAGATCCCAATAAATTCAACCCCAATGACAACGTGTGGGGTAAGCAGGCAAGGAGAGTCCATAAAATACCAAGGACTCTGCAGAGCGGTTATCTTGGCAAATGAATGGTGCACAGGACTAAATGCGGAGGTGCCAATAATTGGCACCATGTTTTTGAGAGAAATGATTATTTATTGAGCATTTAAGCTTTTCTCTGGAAAGAAAGGAAACATATTACTGAGCACTTTGATAGTAAAACCTAAAGACAGGAACAACTAACCCATGTTGTAATCTAAAAATCATATTATATGAGAGGACACAGGACTCCATTTAATACGCAGACTGCCTAACAGAGAAATTAGACCTACAGTCACTAAACTGCATTCATTACATAATATACAATTATGTACAAAGGCAATTAAACATGCCAGGGCTTACTGTCCGACTTGTAATGTTGCTCTCATTGCGGGTTATTGTGCTAGCAAACATTATATAGATTTCTTTTAAATCATAGCATTGTAAATTGCTTTTTCTTTTACTGATATATGAACCAAACTAAGGTTACACTATAATCCTATTTATTCTCCATATAGCACATTGAAAAATAATTATTGCTAATCTTTGTATCAATCGTTCACCTCTGACACTTTAGCCTTTTCAATGTTTGGAAAAGGCTATCTAGAACAAGTAATGTTGTTGAAGCGTGTTCAATGACTTGCCGGTTGACTTCCTAAACCATAACCTCAGAAAGAGGGGCAGAGCGTGAGAGCCAATAAAACTTGTTCAGAACACATAAACAATGTCAGGTTCAGTTTTAATCACTTTTAGCCTTGAGGGCAGCAGGAACCAAATTGTAAGTTGTGTTTATTCAAGGGAAATCCAATGAGACGAGGGTCTTAGTTGCAAGGGTGCCCCGAGATGAATACAACAATTCAAAAAGATATTTTTGAACCTTCTTAATCGGGATGCAGTGGTGACTGTTCAGTTTGTTATATAGCATGAATCCAGCGGGTTTATAAGTGTATTCTGATGCACTTCATGCTATTACCATAGTCCAAGACTGTCAGGATAGTGGATTGTATCTGCTTTTAGCTATTTTCTGCAGCACACTGGCCTCTGTTGTCAGATGGAAAAGCGTCACCCTTCCCTCTCTTATCTCCCACTAGAGAGATGATCGTCTCTCAAACCCATTGACAACACAATGCTAGGCGGAGACCAACAGAATCTCTCGGTTTTTCCACAGCTGAAATGTTCCGCAGTTAATTACTGTGCATTTATGTTCATGTAAGTAAGAACTGATTAGTGTGGGGTATCAAGTAACCTTGCCATATATTCTTTAAATACAATTTGTTATTATTATTAATGGCCTTTCTATAAGGTGACAATATGATATTATAGCTTTAACATATTATAGTCATCCAACTCCCCTTCTCTTAGTTCTCTGTCCTATCCTGAATAGAAAGGATCCTGGATGTTTACCACTAAAAGCAGACAAATGTGAGTGGGTGGGTACTTTGTTGACTGACAGCCAGCATCACAGGGACCAGGGTTGATTGAGCGGATGGGCTGGTGGACATGCATCTAGTTACAGGTGAGATGTATACTGGAACCCATAGACAGAACAATGCATGTAGGGTAGGGCAGCTATGTTGTCTGACATTTGGTGAGGTTACCTCCACTCCTATCATTCCTTGTTTTTTAAATGGCAAGCCACATGTATGATTGTCAGGAGGTAGAGCTTGTTTGTTTTTTTCTTCCAACACTCTTTCCAACTGGTTCGGTCTGCTTTTCATCATCACTCTACGAATGCAGTGAAATTGGTTATTAGCAGATAAACAGATTTAGCCTCTGTAGGGAATGCCTAGCATTTTAAACCCAATTTGATGTGGCTTTGCTACCCCTAAAGTCAGAGAACAAGAACAGAACATAGTACATTCTTTTTGACAGTAAAATTATTTTACCCTTTCGTCAAATTTAGCATTCTTCCATTCTGACACATTAAGACCTGGCCAAATGGCCTACACAGATGTATTTTAGACAGGGATTACAGTACTTCCACATAACAACCCTGGCCAATGACTGATGGCGTGAAATGGTTAACCTGAGTAGTTTAAGCCTCCACTGTGTTTCCTGTCTCAGAACTCATTATGTATTTCCTTTATTCATTATATTTCCTGATGGGATGTCATTAGACACTTGTGTCGGTTTTTTATATTTTACCATGGCAACCCGAGTTACAGCAGTTAGCGTGTTCTGTTCTCAAGCCATCATCCAAGCAGAATCAGATTGCTTGCTAATGGGCAGCAATGGAAGGACACAACAACACACACACACACACACACACACACACTCACAACATGGGTAATGGGTTTGATCTGAGTTCAGTACATCATAGAACTAGCAAGTAGTAACATTTAGTTTTGTGCGTGCATGCTGAAATGTCATTGCTTATCCTCAGTATAGGACAATTTTCACCCATTACCGTGGCTGACTACTGTGTGGGCCCTTGTGTGTGTGTGTCCTTACAGACTGTTTGATCTGACTTCCTGCAAGTCAAGTCAGTTTAAAAAGATGAAAGAGCCAGCCGTTCCACTGACACCTTAATGTCAGCAATCTTTCCTCTAATGCTATTCTTCCTATGACATTACAGGCTAATAGTTCAACATTAACCAAAATATTCTTGGTGGGTTATCATTGGTAGCATTATGTCACTATGGAAACAGAATTACCCATAACATAAGCCCCCTTTGTAGTTTGCAACAGGATTGCTCCCCAAAAAAATAATTTAAGCATTTTGCTCTCGTCTCTCAACTCAGGAAGAGAAACGCCTGAAACCTCTTCACTATTCTAATCACAAGTCTCGGGAATTGCCCAATGTTCCTACTCACTAGAGAGAGAAAACATGTATTTGCTCTAAGACTAGGCCTTTATGGCTGCTCCATCATGGAAGAGAAGCGTTGCCATTATATTAGTGTGCTGTCAACGTTGAAAGGGCTTCACCGACTGTGTTTCCATGGCAACTAGTTTAACCACTGACTGACTGTCGCTAACAGTGATCGGGTGTATAAACAAGCCTATACGTGTACAAGCCGTTCTGTAGAGACTACCGTTTTCCCTCCCTCTGTTTCTTTCCCGCTCCTCACTATCTCACCCACCCACCCACCCACCAACCCACGTCTCACTCAGTCACCCAGTCACTCACTTAATTACAGTAATGGAGTTCTGTTAATATTGTCTGGTTTTGATCCCGGTGACTTTGGGCTCAAGGCCTAACAGGGAAAGCATTAGTATATTAATCCAAAAGCAGCTAGTGGGATGGGATAATGAGACATTCCTAGATGACATTACTGCATTAACATTCTAACAGAATGTCAGATGATCATCGTTCATTGGCGTCATACGAATGGCTACTGGACCTAGGTAGGTGCATTTTGGGTGCAGATTGCCCAACATTATTATCAAAGGAACATTTGTGCTGCGTTTGTGAGGCAGACGGTATATGCACATTTTTGCCTAATTAAAGTTGATAATAATAAGCTACTCCTGCCTCAGTCACACGGTTGACCGGCGTGCTGAACCATGGAGAAAATGTGTTGTCTGCTCTGTGTCCATCAACGTCCTCTGCTCACTCCACTGAATCTCTCAAAAACGATTTTCGTTAATGCATCACACTCCTGTCCTCACCTCCGTCTGTTATGTTTTTCGAGGAGGTGAGAAGCCACAAGGAATCACATGGACGCACGATTCAGGATACGACTCACTGTGACTCGGTGGGGCTCTAACAGTCTGCTGTACTGTCTTGCCAGGTGATTCACTGTCGTCCCGCCCAGCTTCACACCAGCCTTCCTACCCCACGCCCTGCCTGCTGACGAGCAGGTGCGTCGGTGTGGGTGGCCGGGCCGGGCTGTGGCCGGGGAAGGGAAGAGGGACGGGTGGTTCAGTCACGGAGGTCACCGGGACGGCAGCCAAAGACCCCGGGATGAGGTAAGGGCCGCGTCGGGAGACAGCCGGGCCGGCTACTACGGAAGCTGTGTTCCGTCCCGGGTCTGTCACGTCATGTGGACACGTGGCTACCTCCTACAGACCTACACAGGTGTCTACACCAAGCCTCAGTAGAGTGGCAATAGGATTCCAAGTGTTACGTGAGACACATAAATCCTTAGGAGTAGAAATGTACTGGTTTATGAAGCAGGATACATTCCTGTAACGTTCCCGATACGGACCATTTTACTATCAGTTCTTCCCTCATTCCTGTCCTTCTGGCCGGGTAATAACATAATGTTTGATCTATACTTAGATTTGTCAGGGAGGGTCTTTAATTACATTTAAATAACCCTTTGATCCTCTTTGATTCACCAGCTCAAAGTGTGTGTGTGTGTGGCGAGGGGGGTGGGGGGGGGTACAAAATGGAGGAAGTTATGGAATTCAATGCTTTGGCATCTTTTCTAACACAAAAACACACATATAAACACACATGCACACACATGCTCAGGTAGCCATAGCAACAAGTCTACTCTGTTGTTAAGTTGCTCTTTGGAACATATTGCATTTCCTGTTCTAGAAGTCATTACTAGTCTGTTGCACCAGTAAAGGAGCAATTCTAAGACACTAAGTACACACGTAACACTGATGGATTTTTTCTTTTTATAAATGCGACTACAGCGAGTGGCGTTTATATGTGCCTGTGTGATCCCTCTGAATGTCGACCCCTCAGCCTGTCCATTACCTTCTACCTATTCACATAGCAGAACTCGCTGCCAGGACCAGCACAGCTCTGACCCCAGTCAGATGAGGTCACTCTGGGTAAAATAACACCACCTAACGTAAGACTGAGGTCACAAGAGCCATTTGTGGCAGTGACACACACGTCCCAAATGGCAGCCTATTCCCTACATAGTGGACTACTCTTGACCCAAGCCCTCTGGACCTAAAGCAGTGAATTTTGGGACACGCGGCGTGTGAAGGCTGTCGTGTGTCCTCCAGTTACATGTCCAATGCTAACGTCACAATCATTAGGAAGATAATGGTGCCTACCAGGCCCACTCTGCAGGACAGATGGTAGTCAGCGTGTGAAGTAACCTGGCTAGCCCGCACATCACAATCTCCTTGACTGATGGTAGTCAGCGTGTGAAGTAACCTGGCTAGCCCGCACATCACAATCTCCTTGACTGATGGTAGTCAGCGTGTGAAGTAACCTGGCTAGCCCGCACATCACAATCTCCTTGACTGATGGTAGTCAGCGTGTGAAGTAAC
>JACXGK010006670.1:0-28057 GCA_016801125.1 Novumbra hubbsi
CAATCTGTGGTATGGCTGGGGACAGGGTTGACCCTGCCAATCTGTGGTATGGCTGGGGACAGGGTTGACCCTGCCAATCTGTGGTATGGCTGGGGACAGGGTTGACCCTGCCAATCTGTGGTATGGCTGGGGACAGGGTTGACCCTGCCAATCTGTGGTATGGCTGGGGACAGGGTTGACCCTGCCAATCTGTGGTATGACTGGGGACAGGGTTGACCATTGGCCACGTTGTGTACCTGGTGACAGTGCCAGAGCTCGAGCGTCAACAGCTTTGAGCTGCTTGATACTCTTGGACACATGCTACTTATTAGATCTTTAAATCATTAGGATGTCTGAACCTAGCTTCCTATCTTCACACTCCCTATATATATATATCTTATATACATTCACACACACACAAACGTCCCCGGGAGTTGGCCTGCACCCCTCTTTAATTTACGATGCTGACAGCTAATAAAATGATACTGTATTTTCCCACACAGACCAGGAGCAGGGCAATGGGGCCCAGGGGTCAAAGGTCAGTCTAATGTATGTGCTTTGGGGCACTCTCCGGTCACCCTGAAATACTACCTAGAGAGGGAGGCTTAACGTGAGTGTGAGGGCCGCCTGGACACGGAAGGAAGGGCGGCTGGGTCAGGAACCGCCATTTGACTTCAGTCACAACGCCGTAGGCCGCTGTTGAAAGACTGTGTTTGAATTGACGCAGGCACCCTCACCCAGAACGAGATGGTGTTTCGTCGCCTCCACCTTGGAACGGTGGCCTATGGAATGGACTCCATGGATGAGGTTCAGAGCCACGTGTTCAGTGCTTACACACAGGTAAACCGAAAACATGTCATTCACGGTAAAGGCCAAAATGAATTGCCGTCCGTCCATAAGGGCTGCGGGCAACGCATAAGGCCACAACCCAACATTCACCCGGCAAGACGGACACTGGTTAAACATCTCAACGCTTTGGGGCATATTGTGTGAACTACATATCAGCTATGTGACTTGTGTTTGGCTGAATGCCTCCGGAGCCCTTTGTCCCTTTGACACCAGAGGTTAGCAGAGCAGGAAACAGGATTAGGCACGAGACCCAGAGCCCACAAGCACTGACGGGCCCTCGTTTAATGACGCCACTATTAATCCCTGTGGAAAAGCTGCGCCTGGCCTATAAATAGCAGTAGCGAGATGCAAAAGCAGATTGTTCATATTTCTTTTTTTCTTTTTCTTCCCACATCTGCTTGTGTTTAGTTGCCGTGGGTCTCTCTGGGTATCGTACAAATGCAAAGACCAGGGGCGGGGAAATGGTTTGGTGTGATGTTGTGGAGGTGTTATGTTTTAGCATGAAATAGTTTTACAAAACAAATATTTGTTATTCCTGCAGGTTATAATGCAGGTAACACTTTGAAGTACATCTAATGTAGACGTTGATGGTAACAGCTGGCAGATACGCCCACATCCACTGTAATATACACTTCTGGGTAGAGGGCGGTGAATTATAGGACATCAGACATAGTTTTCAGCTAAAAACTACTGATGAACACTAAACAAATGATATTTCTCCTAGACAGCAATATCTCTGCGTAGGAATTACCCCGTAAAAATACTGTCAATCCACGCAGTTTCCCACAAATCATGTGTTCATCTGATAAGGAAAGAAAAAACATTAATCAGTCTAACCTTTCCGGGGGACATGTCCTTATAATCCAGCTTGTGTGTTGTGCACCTCCCTCCCACAGCCGTCTCACGACCTCCCAGCGTCTAGGACTCCGGCGGCCACTAAGGTTCGTAAGACCATCAGCAGCCGTGTGCACGAGGCTGTGAAGGCCATCGCCCTGGTGCACTGTGTGACCCCGGTGTACGAGGCCAACGGGGTGACAGACCAGGCCGAGGCGGAGCAGCACTATGAGGACACCTGCCGGGTTTACCAGGCCGCCAGCCCAGACGAGGTGAGAACAACCTCCCCGCTGGGTATGTGGAACAACCTCCCCACTAGACATGCAGAACAACCTCCCCGCTAGACATGCAGAACAACCTCCCCGCTGGGTATGTGGAACAACCTCCCCACTAGACATGCAGAACAACCTCCCCGCTGGGTATGTGGAACAACCTGCCCACTAGACATGCAGAACAACCTCCCCGCTGGGTATGTGGAACAACCTCCCCGCTAGGTATGTGGAACAACCTCCCCGCTAGGTATGTGGAACAACCTCCACGCTAGGTATGCTGAACAACCTCCCCGCTAGGTATGCTGAACAACCTCCCCGCTAGGTATGCTGAACAACCTTTCTACTTGGTGATAATTAACTCCATCCTTAGACCAATCTATTCTAAACAATGTGAGTGGTCTTCGCTAGTGGCTTTAAAACTTTTTCACTCTGGGCCCGCTTTCATCATGCTGAAATATCAATAAAAGATGGACAGAGTCAGTTATTGATTTTGAAGTATGACTTCATTGTTTAATTCAGTGGACTAACTGCTAGGGAACCTTGAGACAACTTACATTCTTTCTGGATGGGTTATGAATCACTATTCATTCTTTGAACCCCAGGAAAAGGGTCAAGGGGATACTCACCTTGATCCACTTCCTGCCGTGTAGATACGTGTTACCTAAATATGTTCCCCCCGTCAATTGGCCTTGACTATCTTCCCGTTGATTATCTAACCTTAGTGCTAGCTTCTTTGATATGACCCCGAGCTGTTGCTTCGTTGTCAGTTGTAGCCTATCCCGCCAAGTTGAATTGTGGAATAATATTTCTCACGTGATGATCCCCAAACACGTCTCCTCGTTCAGAGCCTTCCATTACGGCAGGACATCTTGCACCCACTTGTGTAGCTATTTCCTTTCTTAATTTTGGTGGTGTTGTCTCCTTAGATATTTTGTATCACCACGATATGATCTGTGCTCACGTTCAGTTGGCTTCCCTGTGACTGTCAGGAAGTCTATAAATAGATGCGCTGTTGGCTGTTGGCTGTGCTGGTTGTCGTGGTCACAACACCTGTGACAGTTGCTTTACTTTAATCTGAAGTCCGTTCTCCAGCCAGACCTGTATTGTTCTATTCGGTGCCATTGTTTTATCCCCTTTGAAATATATTTTGATGCGTGACTCATTTGTCGATGTATCTGGAATACATCCCATTTGTACAGGTTGATATATTGTTTGGCAGGTGTTCTGTGTATTTCACATGTATTTTCTTTCCATACAAGATCTTATGAAGCCAAGTAGCAATTCTTTCCTGAGACTTCTGCTTCCAAGCATTAATAAGATGGTTAAATCGTGCCAAGCTGTGTTTTTGACTCACAGCCATTTGCCAGTTACCGATCCAGCGCAATGGAATCATAGACATTTGCATTACTAGGCGGTGCTGTTGTGGTGTTGGCCAATTTAGTGCATACATCCACAGTGAATGTAGCCCTGCTAGTGTTACCATGACTAAGTCCAACGTCTCACTCTCCCCAACGTACATGACCAACACACAAGGTAGTCAAGACAGAGTTGTGCTTACTGACGTCTGTGGAGTTTAGCCCAGGACCTCCCTCAGCCAAGTACAGCCTCAGGCCAAACATTAGCATAAAAGAAGTGTTGTTTGTTAGCTTGGTTTGGGACCAGGCTTGGGATGTTTTTGGAGTCTAATTGAGGCCCCTTCCTGTCCACATCTGAGATCCATATTGGAGACCTGTCATTGTAGACATAAGGGATGAATTGTGTTTTTTGATCTTGCGCTACAATCTGGTGGTCTGGAAGTTATTGGGGAAATAATAACTTGTGACCCCCTGGAAATGATTCCTTCAACGTTATCTGTTTGGATTTATTCTCCAGTGCCCTTCAAAGGAGACCTAAAAGAACATGTGGCATGCGTCTTTTAAACCTATTATCTCTCTCGGTTGTCAATCAATACTCTTTAAGTGACGAAAATGCTTTTATTATTGATTCGAGCTAAGGTAGAACGTTGCTCTTGGAAGTGCTTATTCACTTGTCCTTCAAAACGGTACATCATGTGAAAATAAGTCCCTTCTCCTTTTACCTCGGCAAACAGAAATCTATTTTCATAAGTCCCCCGTTCACCGCAATGTCTCCTCTGTCTTTTCCGATGCTAGGTGTCACTGGTGCAGTGGACCGAGAGCGTTGGACTGACCCTGGTTGGACGGGACCAGTCCTCCATGCAGCTGAGGACTCCCAGTGGACAGATTCTGAACTTCACCATCCTGCAGATCTTCCCCTTCACCTACGAGAGCAAACGCATGGGGATCATCGTTCGAGTGAGTGTTACTGACGTGGGACATGAATTATGCTTTT
This sequence comes from Novumbra hubbsi, assembly GCA_016801125.1. Classification (NCBI taxonomy): domain Eukaryota; kingdom Metazoa; phylum Chordata; class Actinopteri; order Esociformes; family Umbridae; genus Novumbra; species Novumbra hubbsi. Next base: position 4,284 of record JACXGK010006670.1, read on the forward strand.
GACTCTTTGACGGACAATTGCCAGAGACGTGCGCCTTCTTGAGCTAACATTAGGCATTGTGGAAGATTCTTTGCGTTACAGGCCAACGGATACCTTGGTTTTTACCAAACTAATGGACATAATCAAGTCAGAATTTCCCCTCTCCTGGAATTTTTTTATTTTTCCACGTAACTAGTGATGAAAAAGACCTCTGGAACTACTCCTGTGTGCAGTCCAAAGCTTCCTTCCTTCCAGACTGCATCAACAGGACCTGCTCTATTTTCTTAGATCTGCCAGTGACAGATTAGTTTGGTGTTTTGAAATACATATCATAACCAAAATAAGTCAGGCCATTTGTTTTTTTTCGTGCCGGCACCTGTTTAGGAATATACCTTTCGTGACACCTGTGCAGTGATTCATTTTTCAGTGAAGATGGATGGTCCAGACAAATCTGAGAAAGACGTCACCCTTCTATGAACTTTGTGACTAGGTCTGTGTTTGACTGCATGACTAACTGTTGTTGCTGGCTTGAACCGAGCTGGTTTACGTCTACTTCAGGAAGCCTGGGGTTCAACTTGGCTTCCTCAGGGAAATATTTTCAAACACGTGTCGGACCACTTGTGAACATGAACAGCGAAATAAGTTTCCTTTTTGAATCGACCGACTAACAATAATGAACATATTCTTTATGTGCATCTCCATAAGTATTTATCGAAGAATCGACAATAACAACTGTCAATGTATTTCGCAGGATGAGTCAACGGGAGACATTACTTTCTATATGAAAGGTGCAGATGTGGTAATGGCCGGCATCGTCCAGTATAACGATTGGCTGGAGGAGGAGGTATTCTTGGGCTTCCCCATTGTTACACATCCTTTTATATTTGAATAAAAGTGTACCACGAGTTTAATTTACCATGCTGGCATTATCCTTAGGTGTTTACTTGTGTATGGTTAACACGCGGATATCGTTTAGTTACTTGGTTGTTTGGCTTTTGCGTTTTCATCCAGTGTGGAAATATGGCCAGGGAAGGTTTGAGGGTTTTGGTGGTTTCCAAGAAGTCTCTAACAGAGGAGCAGTACCAAGATTTTGAGGTAAGTGGCATCTCCACTGTTTCTCAACAACCTCAAAATGTAACTGACATCGCTTTGATCCGTAGGATATTGGACTTGGCTCTGGAGACTGTGGTAACTGAAGCCAACTAAAGGAGGGTGTTGTTAAGAAGGAGAATGAATTCACTTTCCTCAATAACCAAGCCCACCGTTGGAGGCCTTGACATTTCACCGTTTTTTTATCCCATTTGGCAAACTCATTAGTAGGAATCTAGCTTGGTTCCAGTGGGCCTCTGCGAGCACTTCCACACAACAGACCATAGAGACTCAGTAGGCCATGCTTAGGTGGCACATGTCTTGTTATGACAGTGTCGTAAATAGGATGGGAATTCCTTTTATCAACGAAACCAGGTGTGGTTACACTTGTTACAACAAACTGATCTGTTTTCTTCTACTTCTTCAGACACCTCCCTTGATGTGTTTTTTCCCCGCGACATTTCCCCTGTAGATGGGCAACTCCTCACAGGCTTTGTAAAAAAGAAAATGTGTCTGTTGGATGACCGTTTAGCACATTCTTTCATGAGTCCTTCACAGAACACCCTCTCTCCAAGTTTTAATGTCCTCTGAAGTCCTCAACATCTGCTAGGTACCTGCCAACAACAACAACATATCTCCCCCTAAAAATGTTCCCCCCAGACACTTTCACCATTGTTCTTTAAATGTCGTTGTGTGTTGCTCAGATTACAAATGGATTTCACACACACACACACACACACACACACACACCCTTTCTCCGTGCGGGGTGGGCAGTGTCTCCCCTGTGCCCCCGGGACAGTCTCTGCATAATTGTGTGAGCTGGCTGGTGGGCGGTGGTGACTCACTAGCTAAGTGACTCACACACTAAGTTTGTGTTCCTGAGTGAGTCACTCGGATTGTTATGGCTTTATCTCACTCTGAATGCGGCCCCCGAAGCTGGATACCCGCGGGCGTTTTCTCCTTCTCCCTGGTTGTGTTCTCCATCGGGTCAACCCAAACATTTCCATTTGACGGTTTCTGGTAGTTGAAACGCTTAGCCGAGTCGACTTGTCGTGTTTACAGACACACCGGATTCACTCATGGGACATGTCTGTGTCAGTTTAGTTGACAAAGTAACAAATCCCATTTGACAAACTCCAAAATACCACGTTCAGATTCCGTTTCCGATCCTAATCGATTGCTTTCCGCGCGTCCCGTCCGTCTCGCCACAGGCCAGATACATCCAGGCCAAGCTGAGCGTCCATGACAGGTCTCTGAAGGTCGCCACGGTGATTGAAAGCCTGGAGATGGAGATGGAGCTCCTGTGTCTGACGGGGGTAGAGGACCAGCTGCAGGCCGACGTGCGGCCCACGCTGGAGATCCTCCGGAACGCCGGCATCAAGGTCAGGGGTCACGAGCGTCACCGGGGAGCCGCGGTGCACAGACATGAGGCCCCCCCGTGCTTCGCCGATCTTCACCGCTTGCATTGTCCGGTTGCTTGACAGCGGTGCTTCTGTCTCTGGGCGCAGGTGTGGATGCTGACTGGGGACAAGCTGGAAACGGCCACCTGCACGGCTAAAAACGCCCATCTGGTGACGCGCAACCAGGACATCCACACCTTCAGATCGGTAAGGGGAGAATTGTTTCCGGCCTGCCGTCGCGGTTTGGGTAGGAATAGTTGACTGTGGACAGGAGTGAATAGGTTTAGCACAAGGGGTCGTATGCAGTTCGCAGGGCCGGCCAGAGTTTCCTGCCTGTCTTGACCATATGGGACATCCGTTCTCTGCGTGGTGAAGGCCCAGAGCAGTTGTTCTCTAATGCCACAGTCACCCAGCCTGAGCCAGCCAGGGCCCACTGACTAACCGGCTGTCCCCACACCTAATAGCCTCTCAGAAAAATCTGCATTACAGCCAGTGTCAACCAGACCAGACAGTTTGAATCCAAAAACATGTTATTTTCTTCCCTGTAGCAATAGATCACAAACAAACCAAATCCCCGAACCACCGCCCACCCAAACCACCGCCCACCCAAACCCCCGCCCACCCTAACCCCCAGGCACGCCAAGACACTCTTTTATAGTGCTCGAAATATTTCGGATTCTGTTCAGACCCCCGAAACAGGCTGGCGAAGACCAGATGGGCCACTCACGGAGGGGAGCACAAAGACAGAGAACCGAGCTTGCCTAATTTGTTTTGCAGGTTTAGCTCTCAACGTGCACATGTGCTTTGATAGTCTTTGGACTTCCCTTCTGGCATCCGTCCCGCTGCAGAAAATGAGAGCTAGCCGGCCATAGGGAGGTTAGGACCTGCGTACAACGGTTGTTTCTGGAAGGGGAAACAATGGCTGGCAGAGCATGACAGTCCACAAGCCTCTCCCAGCGGACCCGGGCCGGGCCAGTGACTGCTGACTGCACCAATAGCCAGGGCTCTTCCTGGTTCCAGCCAGTAGCACCTGGGTTGACCGACTTGACGGATTGACAGCCAATAGGAGAGAGTATAGCCAAACCAGTGCGGACCGGTGGCAGACAGATTGCTGTGGCGCGGGCATTTCCGGTTCTGCATTTTTGTCATTTTTGATCCACTTAGAAGTTTGACCCAGATAGAGCAAGGATGGGATGTTTCCACGTCAACATGGGCCTTGGGGTAAAGACATTAAAATCCAGAGGAAACAGTCACTTGGACCCCCGCAGAACTAGCCACGGCCTTTGAATGCTTTCACGGCCTTTGGCGTTTCTAAATCATGCCTTCAACCGTCATGACTACGGTCTGAATCCTCTGATTTGACAGTTGCTAGTTCGCCCCGGGTGCTAATGCAAACTACGTGACAGCTGCAGAGGGCGGGGGGGAGGGGGGCGGTCTGTGGGTTAGACAGCAATCTGACTGCCTGACCATGACGGCGAGCCCTGTCTGTGGTCGTAGGTGACGACGCGAGGGGAGGCCCACCTGGAACTCAACGCCTTCAGGAGGAAGCACGACTGTGCTCTGGTGATATCAGGGGACTCGCTGGAGGTAGGCCCATCCTGCCCACTGAACACCTTATCTCCAGAGCTCTGTTACTGGAGGGGACCCCGCTGGTAGCTGTGGTGAGAGTCGGTCCTAATGTGGGTTACCGTCTAACTGAGTGTGTTCAGCAAGGCCACCCGGGGTGTTCTGCCTCATACGGTCGGACCGCGCGCATTTGTGCTCGGGTCTCCATAGGCAACCGCCTAGGTGAGTGTGTGGGGGGGGGGGGGGGGGGGGGGGGGGGGGGGGGGCGGTGGGAGTCTGTGGGTATCTCGGGCTACGATCTAAGGCGTCACAGTTGGTGGTCGGCTGCCGGTTGTTCAGCCTGGCTGTGCCCCCCCCCCCCCCACTCCACCTGCAGGTGTGTCTGAAGTTCTACGAGTACGAGTTCATGGAGCTGGCCTGCCAGAGTCCGGCGGTGGTGTGCTGTCGCTGCGCCCCCACCCAGAAGGCCCAGATAGTGCGGCTGCTGCAGGAGCGAACCGGCAAGCTGACCTGTGCCGTGGGTGAGTCTCACGCGGGTCCCAAGCGGGCCGCTCCCTCAGGTCCGCTCGCCCGAGCGCTCCGGTGACTTTTCAGGGAAGTACCGGTCGGTGAGAAAATCTGTTACTCGCGTGTTATACAGTTGATGATTAAAAGCTGGATCTGAAATGAAAGTTAGACTTTTTGGGAGGGGGGGGGGGACTGGTTGAGTTCACACGCTCTCTCACACACACACACACACTCATGAAGCCATCTTTGCGGCGCTTCACATTAACAGACATGTTCCTCCTGACACTTCCACTCATGTCTGTTTGTTTTCTCTTAGGGGATGGAGGAAACGATGTCAGCATGATCCAGGAAGCCGATTGTGGCGTGGGAGTGGAGGGCAAAGTAAGACCCCTTCTGTCCCTGTCACCCTGGTGCTCTGCTTTCACACACACACACACAGAGACTCTTTACTTCCGTCTGTATGTAGGGTTTCCTGAGAGTGTGCTTCCATCTGGCCCGGAGCTTTTAACGTACATTTGTCCCTTGTATATGTCACATCATGTACAGACGATTCCTCTGGGACTGTGTGAACGCATGTCATGGGTGTAGGGGAAATGGATGTGACAGTTGGTCTTCCAATTGTGACTGACTGAACTGTAGTAGTGACGTCGTCCACCGCTTGCCTCTAGACCCACTCCGCCTTGTACCAGGGACCCACTTTAGCAACTCCTTTGGGGAGATGCCGACTAAACTGTGGCACGATTAGGGAAAATGGCAGAGGTTTCAACTTCTCCACATACGTTCTTTTTCTTAAAGAAGTGTTATTCTGGGGACCTCTGCTAATCTTTTTTGTGAGGGGTTTCTTATTTTCCATCCCTGTGTTGTTCAGGAAGGGAAGCAGGCGTCGTTGGCGGCAGACTTCTCCGTGACTCAGTTCAAGCACTTGGGCAGACTGCTCATGGTCCATGGGAGGAACAGCTATAAGAGGTCTGCCGGCCTCTCCCAGTTTGTCATCCACCGGAGCCTCTGCATCAGCACCATGCAGGTAGGCCAGGCCCAGGGCACCAGTCCTACAGGTCAGTGGGGGTAACTAGGGTCTGGCACGGTGGGGAGTCTGAATGGGCAGTGCCAGGCCCAGGGCACCAGTCCTACAGGTCAGTGGGGGTAACTAGGGTCTGGCACGGTGGGGAGTCTGAATGGGCAGTGCCAGGCCCAGGGCACCAGTCCTACAGGTCAGTGGGGGTAACTAGGGTCTGGCACGGTGGGGAGTCTGAATGGGCAGTGCCACGCCCAGGGCACCAGTCCTACAGGTCAGTGGGGGTAACTAGGGTCTGGCACGGTGGGGAGTCTGAATGGGCAGTGCCAGGCCCAGGGCACCAGTCCTACAGGTCAGTGGGGGTAACTAGGGTCTGGCACGGTGGGGAGTCTGAATGGGCAGTGCCAGGCCCAGGGCACCAGTCCTACAGGTCAGTGGGGGTAACTAGGGTCTGGCACGGTGGGGAGGCTGAATGGGCAGTGCCAGGCCCAGGGCACCAGTCCTACAGGTCAGTGGGGGTAACTAGGGTCTGGCACGGTGGGGAGTCTGAATGGGCAGTGCCAGGCCCAGGGAACCAGGGTAACTCACTGACCAGTGGTCCGGCGTGGGGCTGGAGCCGGGTGGGAAGTGAGTCACGGCAGGGGAGGCCCACAAGCCCACAGCAGCCCTAAGGAGCGCCACAGATACCTGCCCCCCCGAAGGAAAAAGGGAAAGCTGTGTGAGTCAACAGGCCATTGACTCACTGTAATCTGGATTTGACGCTGACCAAGTTGGCAGCTGTTTTCGGTTTGGTATAGGGCATGATCTGGCCCATCTCTCACCCTGGCTGCTTTGCCAACCTTGTAGCATTATACTAGTCAGTGTTAGTCAGTGTCCCAGAACATAGTAGAAGGGCCTAGCCAGGTTCATAATGATATGTTATTTATATTGTCTGTGCTATTCTCAGAGCTGTTTCCTCAGATAACTGACACATGCCAGTGATAAGCATGTTGTTCAGCAATGTATGTCGGTTGTGATTTGTTATTGTTTACTACCGTCATGAAAATAAAACGAGTATACATGTACGTGATGATGGCCCGTTGTGTTTCTCTCCTTCTCCCAGGCTGTTTTCTCTTCAGTCTTCTACTTTGCCTCTGTCCCACTATACCAAGGATTTCTCATTATTGGGTGAGCTGCGTTGGTCTTGTCTGAATGGGGCTCATGGGCACGGCATTTCAGCTATGTGCCAGTGGTGTTGCTATGACATTCTGATTGGATTGAAGTATTGTTTCATTGGGTTGAATGAAGTAACACTACGAAATGACTTGAACCCTGCTGAGTCATCAAAAGGCCCTCTGTTCAGCTTTAACAATGGAGATAAGGGGGCATTGGAATGATGGTCTTTCATACTGTTCATATATTTGTTCAATTTTTTGAATCGTTACGTTACATGTGACTCACATGTGGCCTGGTTTTTTCAGTCCAATCACAGTGGCATCGGAGCGGACTAGACTGCTGTGTTACAACCTCTATGTGGATCTTGTTAGGGACTGACATAGCTGATCAGTTGTAGATGGAGATAAAATGACAGAACTTGATGTTAAAAGGGGATGGACTTGCTACGGCACCAAACAATTAGGCCTGTAATTTTACCTACCAATCTGATAATGATCTTTTTGGAACATAGAAAAACTTTTATCTACCAATCTGATAATGATCTTGTTGGAACATAGAAAGACTTTTATCTACCAGCCAGATCATGATCTCGTTGGAACATTGAAAGACTTGTACCTACCAGTCTGATAATGATCCAGTTAGAACATAGAAAGACTTTATCTACTAATCTAATAATGATCTTGTTGGAACAAAGAAAGACATTTATCTACCAATCTAATAATGATCTGGTTAGAACATAGAAAGACTTTTATCTACCAATCTGATAATGATCTGGTTGGAACATAGAACTTAGTTGCTGCTATACGCTTCTCCTACATTGCAGTTTTTGTTTGGTACCATTTAGCAGTGCACAGACCGACTAATCGATAATGACATTGGTTACCAACTATTTTTATTATCAACGTTATCGTTGATAATAAAAGCCCTAGTAATTATCCTCATAATAAGCCCTAGTAATAATCCTTATAAAATTATAAACATTTATCCTATCTACTCTTTATCCTAGCTACTCCACCATCTACAACATTTATCCTATCTACTCTTTATCCTAGCTACTCCACCATCTACAACATTTATCCTATCTACTCTTTATCCTAGCTACTCCACCATCTACACCATGTTCCCCGTTTTCTCACTCGTGTTGGATAAAGACGTCAAGTCGGAAGTAGCCATGCTCTACCCAGAGCTATATAAGGACCTCCTTAAGGTAACAATACACTGTATTATATACATTTATATGACGGGAAATCATTTGCATTGTATCGAAATGATCTATTGCATGAACTTCCATAACCTTGAACCTTCAGAATAGATAGGAATATCAACACACTATCTATACAAAGTTATTTCAGTCCTGGTTCAGCTTTTATTTCACTGATATTGTGATCCATTCATATTAACTATATTTTATTATAACTGTTAAACTAGACTTATACAGCAAGACAATTAAGTTATAAACTGGGTTCTTCAAACCCTGAATACTGATAAAGCTCTAGTTAATCAGACTGTATGCAACGATATTGACAAAAGAAACGTATGTTTTATGTAAAGTAAAAAGTAACCTGATTGGAAACACATTTATATTAGCAATAGACACCAAAGGGGTTCATGGTATGTGGCCAGTATGATTTAGGGTAGTAGTCAGGAACTTTGCATGGCATATTTTGGCCATGTACAATATTATCTAATATTTTAAATATTGTAATATTTTAATTCTATGTAATATTACACGTATTCCATTTGTTTTCCTCTGTCAGGGTCGACCTCTGTCCTTTAAGACATTTCTCATATGGGTCCTCATAAGTATCTACCAAGGTAAGACATTTATGCCACCCTGAGTACATTCCCTTAGATTTCTTAGGAGGAGTTTGTTCTGTGTTGCTGTTGGGGAACCCTTTTATGAGCCTTTAATGCCTTACTCAGATTCAGTGCATTCGGAATGTATTCAATCTTCACATAATCGCGCAAAATGACAAAACAATACAACATTTATTCTGGGCCACTCAAGGACGTTCACAGACTAGTTCCGAAGCCACTGCGAAACCAGCTGTGCTATGCCTTTTAGTCTGGACGGGCCTCTGACTAGCCACTTAACTGTAAAGACTACAAAGAAACTGAAGCTCTGTCATTGGGTTAATTAGGTTCTTGGTCACCTCTGTGACCAAGGCCCCTTTTGCCTTATGAAAAGATCTAGTATACAGATAGCTCTAGGAGGAGTCTTGGTAGTTTCACACTTATTCCATATCACAATGATGAGTATTACTGAGCTCCTGGGAACCGTTAATGGTATATCAATACTTTTATAACCTTCCCAAGATCTTTTTCTATAATCTTTCCCGGGTCCTTGGACTTAATGGCTTGTTTTTTTTCTGAAATGCAATGTGAGGTATTGGACCGTAAATATACAGTTGTTTGCCTTTTTCACTGCCTAATTCATTTACAGTCAATTGAATTAGCCACAGGTGAACCAGGTACGTTCTAGAGACATGTCTCGCATAATCTGTGTCGTGGAGAAAGATCTGAAAACTTTAGTATTGAAGATATTAAAGTTTTACAATTTCAATAAGAAAAGTAAACAGGTTTTTGCTTGTGTAGATTAATAGCAAAAAACGTTGATCAGTCATGAATGAGGTCTATAACACCACACAATGTGGAAATGGTGAAGGGGTCTGAAGACTTTCCCAAGACACTGTTCTGATTTAGGCCTGGCTTTGTTTCTCTATGATCTGTGATGTTTCGTCAAGCCAATGTATTTTCTGCCTAATTGCTGGTAGTGGAGTTTATTTCTGTCCACGGTTGGTAAATCCCTTGGGTGGTTTTCCAACACGGACCATTTGTGTTGTAAAGACGTTGCCAGAAGCATCCGAGCTACACCCTTAAAGCTTTTGTTTACAGCATAGCACTCAATCAGTACCTCCCACGCCTCCCACTCAAAGCAGTTTGTTTGGCTGGATAATTCAAATATTGCCATAATTCACTTGGTTCTTCTTTGGTTCTCTGCAATTGAATGGGCTTTGGTTTCTGTGTTTAAAGACATTGGTGTTTTGTTTGGTATCAGTTCCAGAACAGTTTTCTACAGAGGCAAAGTTGTGTATGCTTTTATAAGACAAGGTTTATGTTATTGTTTAATGCACACACATTTCCAACTGAAAATGTACGTCTGCGTCATTCGGACAACTGAAGGTTTCACTCAATATAACAATGTACTGTTTATGTGTATTGATGTGTATTGATAGTCCAGTATATCAACACATAGCTGTGATACTGTATGTTCTATGTCTTGTCATTTTAAATCACAGGAAGTATGTTTTTACGTCACATTTTAGAGGGCACCATAACATTCTGGGAGGTTTGGGAAAAGTGTACAAAAGATTCTGGAAATGTGTAAAAACATCCCATTCCTTTTCCTGTCCCAGGAAACACAGTAAAATACCCCAGCATTGATCCCCTCATTTTCATTTAACCCTAGGTATATAGATGTTGCTCTGTTTGAAATCTGTATTAGTTATATTTCAGCAGTCCACTCCTCTGATGGTGACGGGTAGTTCTGACAGAATACCACGGTTGGAGCAAAGGGTTCCGCCTGAAGTCTGCTAGTGATGCAGTCCAGCGCTAACAGAGGAGGTGCCTGGCTCTTGACATTGTGCTGCCTGTCTCCTGTGTGCTCCTCAGGTAGCATCATCATGTACGGGGCCCTGTTGCTATTCGAGTCCGAATTCGTCCACATCGTGGCCATCTCCTTCACCTCCCTGATCCTCACGGAGCTTCTGATGGTGGCCCTCACCATTCAGACCTGGCACTGGCTGATGATCGTGGCCGAGCTCCTCAGTCTGGCCTGTTACATCGCCTCGCTCGTCTTTCTGCACGAGTTCATCGGTGGGTGAACGCACAGACACCGCACGCGCAAACACACACTCGCTTCGTGGCGAGAAATCACCAACAGTCTTTGATAGGCAGGAGCTCAATAACAATGCATCTGAAAATGTGTTGACCTGTACTCAAGTGATGGATTGATTGCGAATGGGCTTTCCCTGCCCTTGGAGTTGTACGTCAGCATTCAGGGATGCCAGGGTTTTCTTCGTTCCTACTGGGCCTCTGGTGTCCAGTTCGCCTTGGGCTGGAAGTCCTGTTAAAGGTGAATAAAGTGGCAAATAGTCCCGGAGAAGTCGAGCCGGGGCACCGGCATTCAAACATGTTGAAGTGGAAATGCCAAAGTCTGATGTTAGTTTCCTGCTCCAGCTACCACACACACATGCACACACACACACACACTGGCCAAGGTCTTTGTGTGTGTGTCTAAAACAGCTAGCTGTAGTAAAACATGTTGGACGTTGCCTATCACACACAGCTGGTGACTGTATTTAGTTTTTGAGAATATGTCATGTAGGCTGTAATTATGTTGCTTATGACAATGTGAGCGTTGGTAGACGGCAGATATTTGTCACTAAAAAAGCACAAGTGACGTGACACGTGCGCCAAATGCAGCCGTTGTATAGACTCTGATCACTTACTCACAGTCTGAGCTGGGGTTTTTGTAAGCTTTTTGTTTTAGACTTTTCTGGGGTGTGGCGGTCAGTTTTCAGACCGTGGAGTGTTGTGGCCTGAACGTGGTCAAGTGGCCTTCTGTCATTCTCTTTCTTAAAAGAGTCCTTTTAACATTTAATGTCACACGTGTCAGAGGGGGCACATAATGTCCCTGAATGGAATAACTTGCATCCACGTCAATTACACGTTAAGCCATTTCTCTGACCAGCCACATTAACATACTAGGTCTTCATAGTGTCCTTCACATAACCATCTAGGTCACTAATAACATTAACATACTAGGTCTTCATAGTGTCCTTCACATAACCATCTAGGTCACTAATAACATTAACATACTAGGTCTTCATAGTGTCCTTCACATAACCATCTAGGTCACTAATAACATTAACATACTAGGTCTTCATAGTGTCCTTCACATAACCATCTAGGTCACTAATAACATTAATGGAGTAGTGGCGAGCAAAACATCTTAATTACATTGAGTCCTACTCACTGAATTGTTCATATATGAGACACCTAACTGACCCACCATCCTGCCCTCCTTCGCCTGTTCCTAGATGTGTATTTCATCGCCACGCTGTCGTTCCTGTGGAAGGTGACGGTCATCACCCTGGTGAGCTGTTTGCCCTTGTACATCCTGAAGTACTTGCGCAGACGCTTCTCACCGCCAAACTACTCCAAGCTCACCACCTAGAGAGAGACCTGTCCCCCGCCCTTTACAAGCGTTACCTCCAGCCCTGCTTGTGTGTGTAGAGAGAGACCTGTCCCCCGCCCTTACCATGAGTTAACTCCAGCTCTGCTTGTGTGTAGAGAGAAACCTGGCCCCCGCCCTTACCAGGAGTTAACTCCAGCTCTGCTTGTGTGTAGAGAGAAACCTGGCCCCCGCCCTTACCATGAGTTAACTCCAGCTCTGCTTGTGTGTAGAGAGAAACCTGGTCCCCAACCTTACCATGAGTTAACTCCAGCTCTGCTTGTGTGTAGAGAGAAACCTGGCCCCCGCCCTTACTATGAGTTAACTCGAGCTCTGCTTGTGTGTAGAGAGAAACCTGGCCCCCGCCCTTACCATGAGTTGACCCCAGCTCTGCTTGTGTGTAGAGAGAAACCTGGCCCCAGTCCTTACCGTGATTTAACTCCAGCTCTGCTTGTGTGTGGAGAGAAACCTGGTCCCCGCCCTTACCATGAGTTAACCCCAGCTCTGCTTGTGGCTGTAGAGAGAAGGTCTCTGCCAGCACACCTCTCCCTACCTACCTTAACTGACAGAGCAGTGCTTTCATTAGAACATAATGGGTTCTCTTTCCCTTTAATTTATTCTTAAAGGTGCATTTGAAAGAGGTGGTGTGGGACGAAAGAAAACATGATTTAAGAGAGAATTGTTGTAGCTCAAGTCTCCATTCTTACCCTTGTTGTGATGTAAATACTGACAGGTATGTGGGTGAAGTTCTAAGTCTAATTGTGGTTGGATTAGATTCTATCACCATTACTGTTCCTTGTAGACTGAAGCTGGAATCAGGAATTCTGTTTTTTTTTCATTCTGAAGTCTAGAATTATATGTGTCAGGAAATGTGCAAGAATTGATAGATAGAGGGCTATATGCTCCTCCTAAATACGGACTGACCTGTTAGTGATATAGGGGTATAAAAAGCTTGTTTGGCATAAAAAAAACTAGACTCTTTGAGTTCTCGTGCTCTAGCGTGTTCTCGTGTTACATTGGGGCGCTGCTGTTGGCCAACGACTGCATTCTCCTCTAGGGTTCTCCCTAATTGGACACACAGAGTGTGATGAGAAGTTGAACGGCTTAGTGAGATAAACCTTGAAGGATACACATCTTTAACTTTCCAGAGAGGAAATGGGGAAGTAAGGAAAAACAGGACAGAACAGGTAAAAACATTTCAAAATAATATGTAGTGACTCTGAGTTTGAGTTCATAACTCGCTTCCTCATATCTGAGTGTGAGGCATTCAAACATTACCTAATTTGTAGGCTCTATTTAACATGTTTAACTCATAAAGATTTAATAAATGTCTGCATGATCTCAAAATGACAGAAGTCTACATTTAAAAGATTGCAATGAATAAAACAAAATACTGGCTATGAGACAGTTTCAACACCATATGCTAAGTCAGGGCTATAATACATTCAAGTACATACCAGTGTTTGGAAACGACACTGTATGATCAGTATGATCAGAACGCAAATGTTCTTGGCAGACAGATACATTTGGACGTTTCACCAGTAAAACTTTAAATCAAAGGATAAGTACGAAACGGGGGGTGACCGGAAAAGCTTTTTTGCAAAATAGAAGTGCAGAATGTTTTGAATACTTAGCTCTGGGTTTAGGAAGATGGGACAGGGATGGTTTGCTTTAGATCCATAGTCTCTAACATAACATAGCCTTTGACATAACATAGCCTCTGACATAACATAGCCTCTGACATAACATAGCCTCTGACATAACATAGCCTGTGATATAACACATGCTTGTCAGTCTGAAATGCATTGAATTGTTAACAATGTTTTAATTGCGCATATGATTTGACAGCAATTGTTGTGTTTTCATTGAAAATACAGTGTGAATTATGCTGACATATTTTTTTAAATACAGGTTTACAATAATAATAGTTATTAGCATTACAGACTCGAAACAATAATTGCACATTATAAAAAAACAGCGGTATTGTAGTAGCATTTCTCTATCCCTTGATGCAAGTTGTGGATGAAAAACCCTCTGGGGTTTAAAGGGGAAATAGTGCACCGATCAGGTTCTGTTTGTGTTTGTTGCGCGTCACTTAACTGCTCAAACCTGGCCATGGGAAAAGGGCTGGATCATTTAATATAGCACGATGACCCACAGTCTCAGATGTCAAAGTGTGTCTTGGTCTTTTTGTTCATCAAAAAGGGGTTTGTGATAAAACGGTTGAACCACGGTCCAAACTGAAGACCGTGGTCAATAGTCCGCCACAAACAGGAACCCATTCGTAGCCAAGGAGTATTTTCCACTTTGGACCCCAGACTAGCTGTTTGTCCGTAGGTTACCCTGCTGTGTGGTCACTGCCCACTCCTGGCGCCAGTTCAAGCCACTCTGTATCATTGCATGATTCACTTTAGCTGTGACATGAAACCAATTCAAGCCATAGCTGAAAACAGTCTGACCACTGTCCGGCTTTCTCCAAGCCAATCGCCCCCCCCCCCCCAGAGGCACCAACGTGTCTGGGATAGAAGTTAACTGTCACCTGTTCAGACTGAGTGGTCCCGTGGAACGTGTCAATGTTTGATACATGTAAATGCAAATAATAAAATGTTTATTCCTACCAAGGCATCACATTTGAAGACGACTGGTACAGAAAGTATAATGGGTGTAAATAATTAAATTGTGTTGAAATGTTTGGATTTGTATAATTTTCACTAACATGAACCATACCATCTTAGCCTAAAACCATCACGGGGTGACTGATTTTGGAATCAAAACAAATGGGTGCCATAATTACTAATGCACTGCTTTTCTTACTCAGTTGGTATTGCCTGTATTTTGTATTGTGTAAACTTAAAAACATTGAACCCCTTTAAATTGAACAGGATTTCTTTTGCACAAAATGTTGTTAACATAACTGTATTTCTCTTGTGAAAAGGACACTACAGTTAAAAGGACACTACATATTTCAAGTATTGTATCTTGCATAATTGTAAATAACCCATTTTTATTTATTAACCACGGTCATTTTGTGTTGTGTTGGTATATTTGCACTCAAATTAGCAGAACAAAAAGGGAGGATTGTGTTGAATTGTGAATATTGATGGTAAATAAATAAATTCAATGTTGTTTTCCTTTCCTTGTTACTGAACCCTCATTGTAATTTCTCTGAAGCCTTCACCTTTGTGTTAGTTTAAGCCTTGACCTGGTCAGAGGATGGAGATGTGTGGCCATCCCTATCATGTAACCCGTGTGTGTCCCATTTTCACCAGAGGAGGGAGTCCCTGAAACTCAACACAATGCCGCTTTCTTATTCGCTCAGCCGCACTTTTCACAGATCAGATCCTGTCGCCTTTATATTGATTAGTGATGGCCGGCCCCTTTTGATGTTAGGGATGGATTTTAGCGTCACACTTAATTATAATTCATCTGATAAAATGCAGTCAGCGTAAAACACCTTTTTGGACTTGTCTTTTTATCTCCTCAAAATCTCACAAAGTCAAAACATGATGATGAAAAGTGTTGATTACACAGTCATTCTGTAAATAGTCAGTGCGGGAACTAAGTCATACACCTCAGTCATACAATGGCTGCTGTATGTACTTAATACAATTATGTTGGTATTGTTCCATGGCCCAACTGCATAGGTTAAACCATGTATGCTAGTAAGCACCATGAAAGCTGAATTTCCACCTTAGAATCAGCTATTCTTTTTAACTCCTTTCCTCAAGCCACCAGCAATTCCTAGCAGACCTAGGAGTGATTGATTCTCCCTTTAAGGTGGAGAATCCTGTAGTCAGGATGTCATCTACTGAGAAAGAGAGCTTAGGTTCAGTTGTGTTTCAGTGATTTATTTTATTACCGCATACATCCAAGGAACTAGTGAAATGTGCCCAATCAGCAATACAACTGCTTACTTTAATGAAAAAGTGAGTGAACATATACCCAAACCCTGTTGGCTGTGCTGTCTGCGCTAATCTGAGTGACAGATCATAACAACCAGCCCGTTGGTGCCCTTCAATCCACTGCACGTTATGCCCAGCGTAAACAAAGGCTTTCACTAATGACAGCTAGGCTCCTTCATAGGACCTCATGCATACACACCCTCTTCAACTGCTATGTATAGCATGGCAGGACTGGAATGCTTCCCCTTAACTACAGTACCACTGTGACGGGCCTCTGAGGTATTTTCCCTACTACTGTAACGTTCTGATATTATGTAACTGATGATAACATGACAGAGTTTAAGTACGCGCTAGTGGCGGTGTATTACAAGCAGGAGGTTCAGCTCTTCCCTCACAGGTCACAGGGTTTCGTTATCGAGACTCTAAGTGAATAGACAGTTTCATGTTCCAGGTGTCCGTCATGGGTGTTAGACAGATTAGAGGAGTGGCACATGGTTGGTTTGAAAGGTTGGTTTCTGGCTACCTTTATATTCTCTATCATATTCTGCTGCATAAAATGAAATCTCACCGCTGACACCACAATACTCCACACCTCTTAGTTACAGCGGAAACAAACAAGGAGACATGTCACCCCCTCTACATTTCATGACCCGGGAATAGACGCATGTCAGATTTAAGAGTTGGAAACTTCTTGCTACGACACTCAAGGATGTCTTCTGGGGTGATGGTGTTTCCTGGGATTTCATTGCAGCACCTGTGCTCAAGAGGGAAAAATCTATGCGCTCTGTGACTTTTTTTTCCAGTGGATTCAAGCAGAGACATTGGTTTGTTATACAAACAGAGTATAGATGAAACTCTTATTACACAAGTGGATTGTTTAATCCAATGTGGACATAATTTTGTCTCCATACTGATACGGAATGTTTTAGTTCACTGAGTAGGAAAGCGTTTTCCAGAGATGACAAGTTGTGTCAGAAGAGGATCACACATTTAAGTTAAGTTCCATTCAGTGCTGGCCTGTCAGGGCAACGCCTTTAAGAAATTACAATGTTTTGTCAATTTAGTTTTAAACACGGTCAATTTATATTGAAATAGAGTAGAGTAGGAATTAGCCTTTTCAACATGCAGGGTCCAACTTATATAATGTATTATTCATTGCACTGTGTTACATGTTGAAACCATGAAAGTAATGAAAAAATATTTTGTACCAATATTGTTATATAGTGTTGTCATAATGTAGACATCCCTCTAAATTAGCAAACAAGATTTTTGATTTTGTTTTTGTTGATGCCTATGTGAGAAATCTCTGTAGGCTGTCGCTAGTGACCATGTCATGTAGCTGAGTCTACCTTTAATAAGGCAGATGCATTATGGGATTCTTATGGTGACACTTAAATGTAACCTAATGTTTATACATCCCTTGAGCTGCCTAAATTTCCTTCAAAAGCTTTCCATGAGACGTGATATTATATACCATGCATTTCCATATCAAGGTTCCACAGCTCCACTAGTCCAAAAACTCAAACACACATGTTGCACTTGGAAAACTAAAATGGGGTAATGCTATAACCCAGACAACACTCCCTAAATGAGCTGTTTTACAGTGATGGAAAATCTTGCATGAACTTGGAAAAAGTGGGTTCCTCTTGCAAAAAGCCGGAAGTGCAAACTCTGCCGTCTGGACAGGCGCAGTGAGTTTTCCCTTAACAAACAAGTTCCACATATTGTTACTGCTATCTTTCTGTTATGTAACCTAGGAATCAGACCAATGTAGTAAGTATGAGAGAAAGGGCCTGATACAGAACTGCTTGGTTTTAACTAATGTCTGCAAAGTTTACTTTGGGCTTCTCTGAGCTCCCATTCCAGTTTCCCCCACTGGGCACTATAGGGCAGAACTTGTTAATGTGCTGAATTAGATTTTCCTGAAACATTTATTAGTTGGATTACTTGGTCCCCTTTCCAAGATAAATGTATCCGTTAGACCTTGATTATGGGGTTTAACTGCTAGTGTGGTTATTAAGTTTAAATAGACTTACAGGATCAAATGTACAAAAGGCCACATAACCGAGACGCAAAAGCTCTTTGAGCTAAGGATATAGCATGTGTCTTTGTTGACCAAAGACATAGAAGCATGCGCATTAGTGGGTCTTGGTATAAGTGCTATTCTGAAGTGAATACAGTATAACACCTGCATTTTCTCCGTCAAATAGCTATGAGCAAAATAAATGCTAAATGGACAAAAAAAGCAGTACAAAGGTAGATTCTGCTTCATCGCATCAACTTCCAAAAATCTTGGGAGAGTGAAAGTCAGAACATGCGTTTTCCAAAGAACATGCTGCCAGGACAATTTTGTCACACTGCTAGCTTTACCCAGGTTCCACAATACATATAGGGTATGAAAATAGCGTACTGCTCCACCAGGACCAGATCCAGTGCTATTTAGCAAGCTAACCTCTTTTAACCATACCATCTCCCAACCGGGTGCTGACTAAATTCACGCCGACTTTTTCCGAAAAATGTATATTGATGTAAACTGAAATTTCCTAAAATATATTCCATGTTTGATAAGGCCAATCAATAGCCTGAATAGAAGGCTCGAACCCATGAAGATAACAGGACTACTGTGAGGAAACGAAAACTCTGTAAAGTTAGAGAAAAGTGATCAGCGGGCATAAAAAACTGTCCAAAAATGAATGTACTGTATACTGTACATACTTTTTCATTTTTTCAGCCCCTGTCCTGCTGTCATTTTTTCACATCCCTACAATGAAGTTCTTGTGTGCCACTGTCTGTGAGAAGCCACAGAAATGCCTTGGCGCAGGAGCCGGAGACGTCATGGATTCCTGAGTGTAGGCTTTGCAGGAAAGCCCTGGTCTCCGAGATGGAGCCGTTCCAGGTTTCCATGGCAAAGCCATAAACAGGAGGAAACACTGAGGGAATCCCGTTATTTTACAGCATTGGACCATTATAAACACCCAGAGCGGGGAAGGAAGCCGCTCTTGATACTCAAGTAATCCTAAGAGCGGGGAAAATACGTACATACCGTAGCGTGCTGGACTCTATTTTAGCTACATGTTTTTGAACGTATAAAGGAGTAGCCAGTTGGAAGTCGAATACATATTTTATTTATTTTGTGAGTTTCTACTGCTATGATAGTGGAATATTTTTTTTATTTTATAGATTGTTGATACATTTTCCAAATGTTTAGAGAATCTTGGAGACTGGCACAGTACCACACAATGAGGTCGATGGCTCAAGGTATGGATGCAGCGTGCTGAATTGTGATAATCTGGTAATTGATCAACCATACTGTTTTCTAAGTAGCCTAGCTCTGTGCTGATATGTAGTTTTACAATGTATAATCCCGTACGTTTAAAGTATGTAGTGTATCTGGACAGTTAGTGTTTCTCGGGATCTAACGGATGCGCATGAGTTTTAGCCTACCACGGCGATTCCGCTATTGCACGCGCTGGATAGATATGAGGGAGCACTAGCGCCGTGTAAGGTAGGATACTGTAGTAGTAGGCTACACATGATTATATTCGCATGAATAGTAGGCTTCGAATTTATATTCATAATCGACTGAAATGTATTAGCTGACATAACTATTGCTATAACTATTAACTCTTTGTCACTACTCTATTATACTTCTGGGTCATCGTTTAGGATTTCTAATACGCATTGTTACCAGGTTCCTAACGAGTATGCGGTGGGATAAGATCAAACATTTCCATTATGAATGTAACCGATAAACGTGTGCGCATGCACAGATAATAACAATAACTTTTTAAACTTCTTTAGTGACTTTCGAGGAATCTCAAACTGCTTTAGAACAAAAACAGCCAGCATAGAAAGAATCAATGAATATATAATGACAGGTCAAACAATATAGAACAAGTCCTTGAATGTAGCGAGCTTTGAAGAAGAGAGGATCAGGTCAAGATTTAAGAGGACTTGGTCGTGGCTTGAGCGGAGAGCGGCGGGCAAAGGATGACTGATGATGAAATAAAAAACGGTCTAGTTTGGGTCCTGAATGCCGATTGGCTCAAAGCTGCGGTATTTCAGACTGTGTTGCACAAGGATCACTAAACACATATCTGCACTGTGTTAATTACACCAGTAACCAGTTTACAATAGCAATAAGGCCCCTTGGATGCTTGTGGCATGTAGCCAATACACAATGTCAAGGGATCCTGTGTTGCGTCGAGCAACCCTTGCCTGTGGTGTATTGGCCACGTACTACTCCCCTTGTGCCCTACTGCTTTGGTATACGACAAGAGCTGAAATAGCTGATATATTGGGGTTTGCTGGTATAATAACTACACAGTATTATGTATATTATATATTTTTCCACTGTCAAGTTGATTGGCTGTCTTGTTGAAAACAATGTTTAGAAACCAATGAGCAATAGGCTAAGGTTTAAATACAGGTAACGTGTCAACAGTGCAGTGTGACATGTGTGAATCCTGTGTGCAGTATTTTGTGCTTGCCAGTTCTGATGTTGGTCAAAACACCTATTAGTGAAAAAATGATCAGAATTGAGCTGCCTGCTTAAGTGTGTCCATGGTTCTTAGCTGGTGGTGGCCTGTCTACAGTAAAACTAAGCCCCTTAAATCCAGTGGTTTCACCTTGATTGTACTAATACCAGTTTTGGCGGCATTTACACAAGCAGACATATTCTGATATTTTTATTCACACTCATTGGTCCCATCCTGAACAGAATCTAATGAGAACTCAGCTCGTATATAACATGGATCAGTCAACAGAAACAAAGGACGAAAAGTTGTGTAAATGCTCTGATTCACAGCCAGCAAGTCAGTAGAGCATCGTACTGTTGCCCTTTTAATAAAAAGTTCCAGAAAGAGATCCCCCTAAACGCCATGCTTAATGCCATGCCACTAGAGGGCAGCAGCACCTCAGATGAGCCACTGATGCAACTCGCAAGTCGCGATGTGCACCTGCATCTGTTGCTCAGTCTGTCAGTGATCATATGGCGGCGTGATGACTCCGCCTGTGACACCTAGCGCCGTATTTATTTACCATGTGAAAATAGACACGCCCAGATTATCTCTACCAGCGGTTGAGTTTCAAACAGGAAACTTCTGCCGTTACGTTTTGCACGAGCTCGCTCGTGTCGCGGCGTCAACTGATGCCTCAGCCTTGCGTTAGATTGTACATTTAGCAAGTGATCATTGTGGAACTCCATCAAGGGCGACGCCTATGACATCGCATGGCTTGACTGGATTGAAGACCGCCGCCAGCGTTAGGCCTAAATTAACGATCTATGTTTCATTTCGGTTTTATTATTAGGTGAACTAATTCAGTAAGACAGATGAGCTCGTTTTACGAAGGGAAAAACTCTAATGAGTTAGAGTTGGAAGAAGAACTAAGTCAAGTGAACTGCCAAGATGAGTTGGAATTTGAGTACTTGTTTGAATACGAACCACCCCGGGAAGATCAAGGTTTGTCTGCTGGCTAGTGAAGACCCCCACGCGCTTTTCAATTTTAAAAACAGTACACTTCATACGAAAATAACTACTAACACTGCTCTCAATACTTTTTCTTAGCTTCATTGCAAAAAAAAGACAGGAAGTGATATTATATGTCGTATATTTTCTTTTCAGCTCTAGTAAAAAATACTCAAGTAAAAACAAAAAACAACCTGCTAAACATTGTATCATTATATTTAGGTCTAATGCCTGTTGCAACACGTTCCAACTGTAAATTATCATTTGCCATATGTTATTGTATATTATAGGGTTATGCTTATAGCTAGGCTACTCTAAAATTCGAAGAAGCATCTTCCCTCATGTTAATGGTAGTTCAACATAGCAAAGGTATTTCATAAAAAATCCTTAATATCGTGGCTTTAAAGGGATGTTGTCTATTACAAATATTCAACTACAAATATGTACTGTTTTTGGGTGAGTAAATAATCCAAATGATTTACAGTCTGGTCAGGCTCCTTCCAATTAACAATATATTTCTTTTACACTTTAATTTGATCCGTTTTTTTTCCTCTCCATTCTTCACCAACCTCCCTCTTACCTCCCTCCGTAGATGAGCCAAATCTCTCTTCACAAAGAGTGCTCAGTCCCGCGTCTGTCCTGGCCTACCCCCTGGAGGAGGCTTCCCTGTACGGCATCGAGTGCGGCCCGGCCTGCGGCGAGCACCACCCAGAGGGCCTGTCGGGCTATGAGCACCAGGAGGCCAGGAACTACCTGGACCGCTCCAGGCCTGGGGGTGTCTCCCTGAGCCCCAGGATAGAGATCACCCCGTCACGTGAGCACTACAGCCATGGACGAGACCCTCTGCAGAGCCACCCTCGGAACGCCAGCCCCCGGCCCACGCTGACCGTCCCGGGACACGACGGCCTCGCCTACCGCGAGCCCCCGTGCCTGAGCCCCGCCAGTAGCAACTCCTCCACCAGCTGGCACTCGGAGAACTACTCCCCCTGGGCCTCCCCCTGTGTGTCCCCTAGCAGTGGCCAAGCCGGCGCTGGGGACCTTTGCCCCCGCTTCCAGAGCATCCAGACCGGCTCTCCCCGCACCTCCCCGGGCACTTCCCCCCGCGGCGAGGAGGCCTGCCTCGGCCCCCGCTCGCCGTCCCCGTCCCTCAGGCCCGGCTCCCGCTCCGCCTCCCCGCAGGGCAAGCGGACCTACGACAACATGTACAGGCACCCCAACCTGGCCGCCGGCGTCCGCTCCCGCAGTCCCTCGCCCCACGGGGCCCACGGGGAGCATGCCCAGCAGAACGCAGGGGTCACCTACGGGTCCCACGGCGGTGCGGCTGAGGCCATGAACGGCTATGGCGCCCTCCAGCCCGGTCTGGTCCCCAACAAGATGGTGAAGACGGCCAACCAGGCGTACGCCCTCTACCCGGAGAACCACGGGGAGGTCAACTACGTCGTGTCCTGTGAGCAGGACGTCAAGAATAAAACCGGGCCGGATTCCTTCTTCGTCATCTCGCCCTGGTCCAAGCAGCTGGTGCCCAACCTCTGCAGGTGAGGTGCCGCTGGAGAAAGCCTGTGGTCTGTGGGTGCCTGGTGTTGTTCCTAGGCCGGCACAGGATGGCACAGGACGGCTCCCTGGCCAGGGGCCCGCGTGGGCTGTGAATATGATCGGGTTTTTCTGTGTGTTCGTTACATTGTATTAGTAGTCACCCGACCCCGCTTTCCTCACCCGTTCTCTGGGAGCCTAACTCATCGGTGCCCTAATCATTTTGCACCCCCCTGTAGCATCCCAGTGTCTACTCTGCCCCCACTGGAGTGGCCCGTGCCCAGCCGTACAGACCAGTACGAGCTCCACATCGACGTGCAGCCCAAGCCCCACCATCGAGCCCACTACGAGACCGAGGGAAGCAGGGGCGCGGTTAAAGCCCCGACCGGAGGTCATCCCGTGGTCCAGGTATGCGGCGTGGCTACGTACGTGTCCGGCGGTTGACAACATTAGGCCCTTCTAGGAGCGCTGTTTTGGTTGTAGATGTAGCACCTTTCTACCCGACGGCTAAGACTACACCCAGAAAATGATTTTAGCTGTATAAGTAAGAACATGTGGTTATTTGCCACCGCGACTGTCTTGCTCGGAAAACGACAGTCTCCACCTTTCACCACAACTTTTAATTTACCGGGCTAACACGACAGGCTGCTGGATCGTCCAGCCGCTTCTTCTTCCACAGGAACACGTGTAGGATCGCCCTAATAGCAAAACCAGTTGTGTATAATTTAGTGTGTTACTGGCCCCGGGCCACGCTATTTAACCTGTGTGTTACTGGCCCCGGGCCACGCTATTTAACCTGTGTGTTACTGGCCCCGGGCCACGCTATTTAACCTGTGTGTTACTGGCCCCGGGCCACGCTATTTAACCTGTGTGTTACTGGCCCCGGGCCACGCTATTTAACCTGTGTGTTACTGGCCCCGGGCCACG
>JACXGK010006671.1:0-10722 GCA_016801125.1 Novumbra hubbsi
TTAACCATGTAGAGAGTGAAGTCCTCATCATAGATCACCATCTATCATCTTATAATACTTGAGACAAATGTTTCATAAAATGTCGAAAAGTAACTGGCCAAGGTTGTAACCCTGAGGGATAAGTCAGTTTACATCTCTGACATTACAGACATGTTTATTTAATAACATCAGTCCTTTGAATTAGGGTTGTTCAATTTGAGTGTCCTTCTCGGTAGGCATGCAGACAGTAAACAATCACTTGTTACAGTACCTGAATGCAACAAGTGCTTGATAAAACTTGTGCCTGATATCATCATTATAACTCGGGCATAGTAACACTGTTACAAGTGCTTGATAACACTGTAACGAGTGCTCAATAGAAATATAAAATGTCAATTTTAATTATTATTAGTAGTAGTGGTAGCACAATATATTTAATATAACTAGGTCTGCGCTGATTATTCAATTAATTAAAATTTTGACCAGTAGAATCTGTTGAGTTCCGGTTTGGCTGTCAATTAGTCACTTAGATGTTACCCCTGTTAGCTTGCATACATTTTGCAATGCTTATTACAACCATCTCATACGTATTGCATTATCTGAAACATTTGTGAGTCTGCAGGCAGCAGTGAGCCTACACAGTGACCCAATAGGCGGGAGAAAAAATGTGAAGAGGCGAATTATTTCAAAGACAAAAATAATGATATGATGATATGCTGCTATATGGGTCTAGAAGGCACCCACTATGCTAGAGCACTGACAACAAAAGCATACCAGTATGGAACACCATTTGGATCTCTGTGTGTCTGGAAATATATACTTCAAATAACACAATTTTACAATTTAAATACGGTTATTGATCAATTAGGACTCACAAGTAACACCATGCATCACTTAATATATTTTTTTATGTAATCGTTACACTATAATTTGTTATTTATGTCGTAGTGATTCAGTATAATGCCAATTACATTTTTTTTTTTTTTTTCGTGGACTGAAATGTATTACAATATAAAAGCAACGAAAAGCATAAACACAATATGATACTATTTTTATGATTTTACTGTGGGACAGTTTATAACAGGAAATGAGTAATTTGGCTGTTTCATTAGGTCATAATCTATAGAGCTCACATTATATTAATAAAAATATGCCCTTATTGAAATTTTATTTCCCTTATTTTAGCTTATAAAGGATTGGTCAAAGACTTTACAAATTGCTTCTATTTTTGGTTTAATGTAAAAAAGCAACCCCACATACATAATCAAGAGCTACAGCCCTTCATATAACAATTACACTATTTCTCCTCCATTGACTACAAACTAACTCTCGATGGTATAACCTTGAGCAGTCCTTTGTCCTCTTTTTAAACCCAATACACCAACACTAGACCTTAGCTAAAGTGCTTTCCAATTATTTTGTCACAATTACATAGATTTCTGCAGTCAATAATAATCATAGCATTGAGACAGAACTCCAATGCCATTTTGCCCAATTTTAAATGCCACGAGATAAATGCAGATCAATATCATCACCCACTGATTTGAGTGTAATTCAATCAGATGCATTTTACACAGATTGACTTAAATACAGTACATTAAATACATCGATCTTGAGGTAAAATCAATATTGAGGTCAAATATATGAAATATTTGATCAGGGTGACATCATATTAAGACACCTTTAAGGGTCTTAGAATGAATGTATTGGCAAAAAACAGAATCTGCCTGAAGTATTGACTGTACACAGACTAAGCTGTCTTTCTCTAATAGTTGCTGGTACTGTTGATTATATTTTAACAGACTTACAGAATCAGTCTCATGTTGATGTTGCAGACACAAAACACCATCGCTACATGCTCTGACTTGCTACCTTGCTACTAGTACACCTAGTACACCTAGTACACCTAGTACACCTAGTACACCTTGCCTCCAGACCTCCAATCCGGGGAAGGAAAGAGTCAATAGTGTGCCACTAGCTCTTGGCTGATAAACACTGCAGATGAAAACTATACAGTAATTGTATACCTGTGGAACAATATTACATTTGTATTTTCTATGTGTTTTTTGTTTACTCCTCTGCATTGTATGAATATAATTAATTAATTATTAATAATAATAATAATAACTGAAGAGAATGTCTACAGTTATTACTATTTTAAGAGTGGTGCTAATAAAGTGTGCATCACATAACTGCTTTACAATTTTCCTTCCATTGTGTAAAACTAAGTCTAAAAGACATAACACTAAACCATCATTGTTCTCGATATGAACCCCTTGCTAAAACTGAAAAACTAAAGCTGAAATGCCCTTCAATTATTTTAGTCACAATTGCATTGATTTCTGCAGACAATAGTAGTTAATTGTGACCTTAAATCAAAAAGCCTTTCCCCCTTATTAAAATAACAACATGAAGCTTGTGCCTTTCATTCTCCCACAAGTGATTAGCCCTCCATCTAATTCGAGTATGGTTGATCTCCATTTTAAATTTATTTAGATGATGTTCTTAACCAGAGTGACAGTTAGCTTAGTCAATTCATCTAAAGATAGTTGTGGGACAACCATATATCACCGAGGTGCTTAGTACATTGGTTCCAAATACAACCCTGTTTCCAATGAAGGTAGGATGCAGTGCTGTCCTGAATCTTCTACCTCTTCTCTCAACTCTTCCATCCTGTATATTCTACATCCTCTCTCAATTGTTCAGTCCCGAATCATCTACGTCTTCTCTCAACTGTTCAGTCCCGTATCTTCTACCTCCTCTCTCAACTGTTCAGTCCTGTGTTTTCTACCTCTTCTATTAGCTTTTCAGTCCTGTATCCTCAACCTTTTTTGTTTTCTCAGATGTTCATCCCAGTATTCTCTACCTCCTCCTTCCTTTTCACACCCCCCCTGTCTTCATGCCTCTCCTGTTCTTCCAAACTCTCCTCCTACTCTCACTCAAGCGGCTCCGCTAACGCTGACCAAGGTGCTGAAATAAACCCTGTAGTGAACTGCTACCAAGGCAGTGTGTGTCATTTTCTCTGTTGGCATCAGTACTACTGTCAGTTTCACTATAATCATAGTACTGATTGATAGTAAATAAGATGAGAACATAAAGTTTTGCTAATACACACTAAAAACGGTACAATGAACAATATCTACAAAACCAAGTTCTAGAAGGCAGAGCATTTGAGTTTGGTATTTAAATGATCATATTTTAGTTATGAAAACATATGTGCTTAACAGAGTACTGTAGTGGGTAGAGTTTTGCAAAACATTTTATTGCAAAACAATGCTTTAATTAACAATGCAGGTCTCATGCTGTGTAATTAAATTAATGGATTTGACCATTGTACCAGTTGTCAGCATTGCTGGAAGGTGACAAACCTTTAGGAACTTATTACCATTGAAACTCTGTGCGATTCTCCAAGGATCTGCCTCTCCAGACCATCACCGACCCACCACCAAACCGTTTAACACAGCGTCTCCAGACTCAAGCCAATGCCAAGCAAGCTGCCTGGTGCTGGGAGCACAGGTCCTACTCGAGGAGTTTGGGTCCTCATGCCACCCTCATGGAGTCTGTTTCTGACAGTTTGGTCAGAAACATGCAGACCTGTAGCCAGGTCATTGTTTAGGGCTCTGTCAGTTCCTCCCTCACATAAAGGAGCAGATAGGGGTCCCGCTAATGGGTTGATGCCCTTCCACGGCCCTGTCCAGCAGTCCCTGTGTAACGTCAACATCAATGACACTGTCCCGCCAGGTTTTAAACATGCTTTTATTCCAGCCTTCTAATAAAATGAAAGCTGAACTTAAATGTTCTTAATAATCTTTCCATTTCAAAATTTTGAAACGTTTGATAGAAATAGCCATTTCCATTAAAAGTAATTTTTCCAAGCTTTCCTTCTTTTTAAATGTAATTCCAGTCAGGTTTTAGGGCATGCTTTAGTACTGAGTCAGCTCTTCTTAAGGTAATTATTTATTGTTGTTTAGGGACAATGGAAATTGTGCTATTTTAATTCAGCTTGTTCTTAGGACCACCTTTGGCAAGATTGATCATGATGATATGTAAATGTAATATATAAATGTAAAACACTGGCTAGCTAAAAACCTTCTTCAATTAATCAACACAAAAATGTGTATTTGGCCCCACAGACTCCACCGAAGTTATCTCTGGGTCATTTTTATTTCTGATCTCGAATTGGATGAAAAGGTAAATGCTGTTGTCAGAGGCAGCTATTTCCAGCTCCGGGCCATTTCCAAATTGAAATAAATTTGGAATTTCAAGGATTTGGAGACAGTAATTCATGTGTTCATTTTCTTTGTATATGGGAGTCTGTCAGTCTTCCTTGTCTTGCCTCCAGCTGCTAGGATTGATAACGATACAAGAAGAGAGAGAGCATCAATCCTGTATTGCCCTCTCCACACTGATTACCTGTTAAATATAGGATTCATTTTTGAAGTTATTTTATTTTAATGCGCTACAAGGATCAGCACCCTCATATATTTCTGACTTCCTTATCTACCACTCTTCCTCGAGGACCCTTAGGTCTTCCAACCAATTGCTTTTGTGTGCTTCACGGTGCCAATAAATGTTTAAAGGAGACAGTTCCTTTTCAATTCTACCACTTTCCAAAGTTGTAGAATAGACTACAATTATATATATGGTCTTCCAGTAGCAATGTTTTTTATTCTCACCTAAAGCTCTTTTTTCTTTAGCGTTTGAGTTTAAAAATGGGTAGGATCTTTCATTTGAAAATATGTTAAGTTAGAGTACTGTATGTTTTATTTATGGTTTTGCTTTTGCTGTCCTGGACACTTTTTGTTTGACTGTACAGCCCTTTGGTTGACACTTGTTGTTTCTAAATACATTTTAATTGACTTAATTATTCTTAGTAGTGTTTATGTAATTTAAATGGGCCTGTGCTGCCCAAAGAGGGGAAGTACATTGTCAGCAGGTATTGTCAGCTGGTCTCAATGCGTACTAGCACATTGTTTAGGTGAGATTGAGAGGAGCAATCTTCAAAGAGATTTTGAACTCTAAATTACTTTTTAATTTCAAAATTAGCCTTCCAAACAAATATCAGTCTTTATAAAAGATAAGTGAGATCTGGCTTGATGACGCAGAACAGGTGAAGCACTTTACAACAGCATGATCAAGTTGTGAGCAACACGTTCCAAGAGAAAGATGTACTACCATACCCATGGTGGAAGGATTTTCTTATCAAATCTGTAATTAAACTTTAGTGTGTATTTGGGTGTGGATAGTTGGTGAAAATAGAACCTAAAGGTCAGTAAACATGCAAATAGGTAGCTTGGAGGACTATTCTGTAACCAACTAGTTAACATTGTACTGCATCCGAAATTACATTAAAACATTAAAATTATGACAAAAGCTAGAGTATCTATTTGGTATCGTGTCTTTAAGTCTTAGTAATACACTCCAAATCGGCTCCCATTGAGGATGCATTATGTAGAAGGCTCAGTAGTCCTCAGACCATAAACATACTGTATGTTAAAAACAGCATTGTAATAAAATGTGCTGTACATTATTAGGTATTGCCTTTCTCCCTGATCAATTGCCTTACAGCATCAACAGATACATTACATGTGATATCGATGTGAAATCATGATATGTGATATACAGGTCAATAACATAAGAACAGACGTAAATGTTCCTTCCCCATAATCAAGTCAAACCAACATGCCTAGGCTGTAGCAAATGGCTTTTGGGCACGTTGTTAAGGTGACCTTATGTGCCACACTTTTATCATACTATCACAGTCTATCATACTGTATATGACTGTAATATTGCTCTTAAGGTAATGTGTAAGAGTATCATATCAATAGAGGTTTGAAAATAGATGATTGAAGATCTTAAGATGTTAAACATCTTTTGAATGTTTATGTTAAGTGAATTGCCACACAAAACACATCTTGTTGACAGTGTGACAAGAGATTGGGTTGTACCATCCCAAGCAGGACTCATGGGCCCGGTGGCTTTCCACCACCCAGGACACAGACTGAAGTTGCAGTGATTTAGGGCTACCCTTCTTTCTACAGACACAGTATTCCACATACACAGTGCACGCTTTCAGTGCATCTTTCTACAGACACAGTATACTACATAGCCAGTGCACGCTTTCAATGCTTCTTTCTACAGACACAGTATACTACATACACAGTGCACGCTTTCAGTGCTTCTTTCTACAGACACAGTATACTACATACACAGTGCACACTTTCAGTGCATCTTTCTACAGACACAGTATACTACATAGCCAGTGCACACTTTGAATGCGAGGTTGGCAATGGAAGGAGAGGAAATGCTTATGTAGCTCGTTCTTGTGTACCTTCCTTTAAATCAGGTACCCCTGGCTGATCCAGAACGCCCAATCAGAGGGGATAACCTATGGGGAGGAAAGCTGCTGAGACAGGCCCTTCTAAAAATAAAGAGGAAAGGTGAAAGGGGAGAGGGTTAGGGTTTGCAGATTTAGATGGGGAGCGATTGATTATGCAAAGCAGTGGGAGTGAGGGAGGGGGGAAATAAAGAAATAAAGAGAAAGGAGAAATGAGTCTGTAAGCAACAATGAAAGGACCCGGTGTACTGACAGAGACATATTACAGGCATTTGTTTCTTCATTAGAGGCATGACTGCTACAGCACCAAGGAATTACAACCACATAGATCCACTGCCCTACATGTTAAAGGACGCGTGTGAATGAAAGCCTCTGACAGCTGCGCAGTACACTGACCTTCATAATGTTAAAGTCGCAGGAAATATCAACTCATCAGAACAAACACTATATATTTTATTATATTAAAAAGTGGAAGAATAAACATCTTGCCTCTAACATGTACAACCACTTTTCATGACAGATCCAATCACAAATCCAAATTTTGAAATTCTTTTTCTTTGAATTTTTTATGAATTTTATTTGATCTTATTTGTAACCATTAGTTTGGTCGTTTAACAAATAACGCCCTACTTAATTACTCAAGAATAAAAACTATTAAACATGTAGTTTAATGTTAAAACTACTGCTGTGAAATGATTCAAATAATTAATCGCAATTAGTTGCGTCATCTTATAAAGTTAATTGATAACAATTTTACCACATGTAAAAAATGTGTCCCAAAACAAAATAAATTTGTTTAGAAAACCGTGTATCACCCTTTAGACAGTTTAAATGTTGATGTAAACAACGGCCAGTGCTTCACTAGAACTTAAATGAGTGCAGGCGCTGTCTTTTGTTTAGTCTGTCCATTAGACCAGGGCGTGTCACGCTCCTCACATGGTAATATAGGTCTCCATAGCGGGGAGAGCCAGGGAAAACACGGGTCATTTCCTGCTCAGACACTCTGACACTCAGATGATGCTCAATCCGTCCGGGGTGGGCAGTGGTTTGTCGAGACTTGGTTATTGAGTTGCTGGGTCAATTCTGTGGTCATTTTTGAGGATGTGCTTTTGGTCATTTAGCAGCTATCTTGTTAATGTCCGTCTATCTTTGTTGATAAGCTTCGACTTGAGACCATTGTACTTCTTTGGTGATTTGTACATGTTCAGTCATGATTATTGAAACATCTTCTCCTTGGAAATTCCTCAAACCTATATAAATGCTTGATTAAAACAGTCCACAGATTCTATCCATCAGCGGAGATTAGTGACCAGAGTATGTGAACGTAGCTGAGCGTCATAAAAAATCCTACACGTCCATTGAGGGTTTTTTCCCGTTCCTGCACCACAACATAAAATGTCTCTGTTCAAATAAAACAAAACTGCCTCACCATATCACTTCATTGTTGTGTTTAAGAGAATAATTTAACAAATACCCATCTACTTTTGTGATGAATGTAGGCTACCCTTTTCATTTTCAGTTAGGCTGTTCTAGAACCACATAACACTGATTATTTCAATATCATAGTGTACGCCTAGGTCTACAGAATGGGGATGAAGTAAATGAAAAATGCTGGGCAGAGCTTGAACAGACTGAGCGCTACAGAGCGTAACTGGAGCTCGCTCGCCTCCCCATTCCATCTCCGATCTGCTCACATACTCCAGCAGTGACAGAAGTGTTCAGGTGGCTTGTCAGCACTGATGCCCTATTGCATGTCTGTTACATCCGAAAATGATATCTATACAGAGCCTTCTATTGGCTCCCTGAGTAATTATCATTAACAATTATATTAATAAACAAGAAATTATTCAAATATACATACATGCCACAATTACTAGCACCCCTGCATTTGATAATCTGTGTACTATACCACTGTAATAGTTGACGAAGTAGGAGAAAACATAGGAAGGAATTTAGGACCATTCCTCCTTACAGAAACTCCTTCAGAGTTTCCCATTTCCTTAGGAGTCCTTGGTCCTTGCCTGCGTATTATTGGGGGCGAAGCTGACTACCCAGTGGCCCTTCCAGCGAGTGTGCCAAAGCCGGAATCATAATATGAATTCACAATATGCTCAATATGTCCCCGTCCCCCAACATAGAAATTAGAAATCAAATACAAATGTGCCATGCCACAATAGGCCACCACGCCCCGCCCTCCGAAATTATCCCAATAACACAGCAAATGTTAACGTAATCATAACTACACTTCACAGTTTGCTATTATTATTATAACTGGCTCTAGTATGCGGTTTCTCCAAGTGATGTTGCACATGGTTTTTAAATGTTTTTGTTTTTGTTTTTCGGGAGGAGACCCACAGCATATTTGCTCCATGGCTACAGCCTGGGAGTGTGCAACAATGCTGTCTCCATGAGCATAGTGGAATCCCAAAGAATTATGTCATTTTTCTTGGCACAATCCAATTCAAAAGAATGGATAGGCATGCTTAACATTTATTTGTATATATCTGATTCCAAGACAAAAATTATGTAGTGAACTGTTAATGAATTTCTTATCTTTTAATGGAACAGGGATTTGTTCATTCAAATGTAATGCTTCTATTATTCATCTCATGGATGACAAGTAGTAAAAGCGACGAGTTCTTAATGGCCGTATACTTGAGTTGTTCCCATGATTGATGTACAATTGTCTACCACTTCCAAATCTTTTTTTTATTTTTTTTAACTGGGCAAATGAAGGGAATTAGTTCATTGGGAATCTCAGAATTCAGCCAATTTGTTCATCAGTGACCTCAGAATGAACCAACAGGATTTCCTTATTTGTTGATGTTGCTTTGCCAGACTACTGAACTTATGCCTGTAGAGTAATGATTTGTCCAAAGCACGGTAAGGAATGCTTGTTGTTAGTTCTCTCATGCGGTTGTTTAATGACAGATCGAAGGCCCCATGTAATCATGTCCACATTGCGCCAATGAACTTGAGCATCCATGAAATGCAATTATTTCTTGAACATGCATGATTTCTGAGGACCAAGAATTAGCCATTGTCAACATGGTTGTGGAAAACAGTCATATACATTAATGGACATCCAGTCAATAAGAATACTTCAAGAAAATAGCACTTTTCAAAGTAAACAATCTAGCTGGAGGCTCAACTAAAGAAATCTGGTCTAGATCAGATTTAGTTTGCTGTGGCTGAGGCAACATTTTTAGGATTATAATACATGTTTAAAAACACATGCCTTTTTAATTGTAAGTACTGAATTAGTATCTGTGTTTCCTGTAGACATCAGCATATTCTTCTGGACATCATTTTGTTTATACGATCATAAAAAGGACAAAACTCACAAGGATAATTCTGGTACACATGGTTGGTTTATACGTTTTCAATACTTCTCACTAGTGTGCAATAAATATTCATTAGTAACATTGTATTTGATGCTTTGTGTGGAACTTGCTTTTATATCCAGGTAACCTGGTTATTTCTGCAGTTCGGTCAATATATGGTTCTGTATCTGTTGTTGAGAGAACACGTTTTAGTGTTTTAGCGATTGTGAAAATCTGTAATATAATATAAAAAATGTAATAACTTGTACGTTCAATTGTACATTTTTATTAAGCTGATGTAGACATATATTTACATAAACATGTGTTGATTGCATGAGTAATGACATTGTCAAAAACATAATTGGATGTCTCTTACTACAAATAACAGACCTGGCCGTATTTATGTTTTAACCTTGAAAATAAAACTAATGGACAAGATTGTTTCAACCAGAGTTATTTTCCATTCATGTTGTTGTTGTCGGGATGTGTGATTACAAAGATCGGCTCTTCACTAAGGATGTTAGTAGACACTATGTTAGTGCAGTTTAAATACCCTAAAGTAACCCGATCCATGAAGCCGTGCTTGTAAAAAAAGACTGCCATCTCTCCACATTTCCAGCCAACACACTCTATTTCCATCACTTCACATTAAACAGGCGAGAAAATGAGTTTCCAATCAATTTCCTAGATGAAAACACAGGGGTCCTGTTTACCCATCTTTCGCTTCCGGACTCAGTTACTGTCGCCTGTCTACCACGAGAAGAAGGATGCCCTCGTCCTGACGGAGAACACAAGCCGGAACAGAAAGCCACAACCGGTACAGACAATCACTTTCCCACACACATACAGCATACACACACAGTCACGTACACCTACAGCATAATACTCACACACACCAGCACACATACAGCACACACACACGCACAAATACAACATAAGTGCGCATTTAGCATACACACACCAGCACACATACAGCATACACATACACAAACCCACACACACACACCGAAAGTCATCCTAAAACAACACAATAAATGACCAGAATAAGTTGAGTCAAACACCTCCCTAAATGACTAGAATCAG
>JACXGK010006672.1:0-27971 GCA_016801125.1 Novumbra hubbsi
CCACCGACTGCTCCTCCCGCCCACGTGGCCCCGCCTCCACCCACCGGTGTCCACTTGCTCCGGCCCCATCTGCCCGTGTTTGGAGAGCGGGTGGGGGGTCGGATGGGGATGCAACGGCGGTGGGCCGGGGTGACTAATATCCCGTGTGTCAACACCGAGGCTTCTTTTGAGCAGGGCCCTATCAGGAAGTCCCCCTGGCACAGTGGTGCCGCTCTGATATG
Organism: Novumbra hubbsi; assembly: GCA_016801125.1. Taxonomy (NCBI): domain Eukaryota; kingdom Metazoa; phylum Chordata; class Actinopteri; order Esociformes; family Umbridae; genus Novumbra; species Novumbra hubbsi. Next base: position 222 of record JACXGK010006672.1, read on the forward strand.
GACGGAGAGGCGGAGGGGGAGGTGGAGGAGAAGTTGGAGGAGGAGGCAGACGTGGAGATAGAGGTGGAGGAGGTGAAGGGGGAGGTGCCCAGTGGTACAGCATCTTAGCTGGTCATATTCACAGCCTCAGTGTCAGCAGGAGGTAATGGGGGCCAATAGAGGCACCTATTTTAAGCCATATCTCCTTCCTGTCAGCCAATGGGCGGGGGTGCTTGTATTTACACACCAATCAATGGTGGTCAGGTCCGTGCAGGGCCGTCTGTGGTCTGCAGTCAGCTGCTTTGGGACTGTGACACACGGCTCGTTGTAATGTGCGCTGTTAGACATGACACCTTCCTATTTTATTATTATTATTCTCCCCATTTTTAAGCCCACCCCAATATCCTCAATAGCCTTTGGCCACCTCCCATTGGAAAACAAATCTCGGCGGTTCCGCGAGAGTTAAAGAATCGTGACACGCCTTCCGCCCTGACGTCCGCGCCGAGCTGTTTGGCTTTCCCTTCGCACACTGCTCTTCCAAACAGGAAGTCACGTGAGTCAACAAGTGAGGGCACGTTCGCTCACCTGACGACCCCGGTCACCTTCCTCCAGCACCGGAGCTGTCAATTTGCAAAATGGGCTTCTCAGTCTCTTGTCAGAGTAGTCGTTTTGGTGCTACAAAAAAGCGCCTCAGATACTTCGTCACTGGGAAGCTGACTGAACAACTTATATGCACCAGGAGCGCCGCGTTGAGTGTGGATACCAATGGTTAGGATTACTGTAGTTAGGATTACTGTAGTTAGGATTACTGTAATTAGGATTGCTGTAGTTTCAGAGGCAGTTTTGTATTGTTACTGACTTTTTCACTGCCATCCCCTTAGTCTCTCTGTAGGTATAAATGTTCCTTTCAATATTGTTTTACACCATTGTTCATTTTGTATAACTAAAGGTGAAATTCGGATTTTAACATTTCATAAGTTAGTTTAATGTGACTTTAAGCATGAATGACAAAAACATATACAATTAACATATGAATTGTGGGCAAAAGAATTATACCAGCAAGGACAAACTATTCCACAGGACACCCATCAATCTTCTAAGATCAATTTTCTTATGGGTGACATATCAGGAATAAAGGCAAAGCGGGGTTAATCTCTGGAAATTATATTGTTATTAATAATAATTTCTCAGATATCTAATGCCTGTGAAAGAGTAACTAAAACGTTAATCAAAACTGATGGGAAAGTCTGTCTTCTAGAGTAAGAAATGCCCTCCATTGATTGCAGTATAATGCATTGGTCTCAATTTATTCTTTTACAGTTATATCTCTTTCTAGAGTAATCTAATAAATATATTATCATTTGTAAATAGCTGTTGTGATTAGGTTAGTATTAAAATCACATTTCTAAATATTTCAGTTCATTTTAAGTGCATTGAGACAACCAAACCAGAAACCTTTCTAACAAGCAATTAATGTTAATTTGCCCCCCGAAAAAAACCTCTCTAAAGCATTTGTCAACTTGCTCTTACACAATGTGAGAATATTCATGTCTTTGACTTTCCACACTTAGAAGATAATTATTGTTATTACCATCACGGGTGAAATCACTCGTCAAGGACATGCCAAGACAGTTAAAATACAAACACTTTTTACAGCAAAGAGAAAAAAGGCAACACATGAAATATCTTATGATCACCTTCAAAATGCTAATCAAATATGTTCCATGTCTCTCTTCCATATGCTAATATGTTTCCCTACAACACAAATTCTTCCTCTTCTCTGTTGTAACACTTTGTTTAAAGCCCGCCCGATAGCATTGATTTAGTGGTAACACGGCATCTTTTCCCATATCATAAACAGACCTGGCCTGTTTAAAAACATGTCATAGTGAACAATCGGATTTAGTTGAGGGAAAAAAACTGCCATCTTGACAGGATGTATTATTAGACCTTGTGAGCAGGAAGAGAAGCGGTGCTAGACAGTGAAATAAAGTGACATAAACTGGACATCACAATGGATCATCCTCACAGTCAGAGGTATCTCTGTGATGTGATGGTGACCAATCTATTGAGCTGACTGTGGTAATTCATCCAGCCACAGAACCTGCACAGCCACTGCGGTGAAAAGATGCCAGTGAAAACACCAGGGCATTTCAAAATTTTCTAAATAGGGTACTACTTTTAACCCGGGCACAATGGTCAATAGGGCACAATCTAGAATGCATCCAGGAAAATGTTTTCATACATTTCGAAACAACACCATACAACTACAATATCTGTTGGCTACAAGGTCTGTTTCACGCAAAATATGTGACTATGGGTGGTTATAGTACATAATAACAATTCACACAAAAGAGAGATGACTGGGTTGGTTATAGTACATTATAACCATTCACACAAAAGAGAGATGACTGGGGTTGGTTACAGTACATTATAACCATTCACACAAAAGAGAGATGACTGGGGTTGGTTACAGTACATTATAAACACTCACACAAAAGAGAGATGATTGGGGTGGTTATAGCACATTATTAACATTCACACAAAAGAGAGATGATTGGGGTTGGTTATAGTACATTCTAACCATTTACACAAAAGAGATGGGGTTGGTTATAGTACATTATAACTATTCACACATTAGAGATGGGGGTGATTATATTACAATATAACCATTCACACAAACCTTTTCAACATTGTGTCATAATCTTTTTTTAGAGATATTGCTCACACAAACAGATACCATCAGAGCATGCAGATAAGGACGTTGTTCAGCACGTGCTAATACCACCTCAACAGTACAATACAAAACATCTCTGGCAGTTCACATACACTGATGTTCCGATGACTCTCACCACGTTTATATAAATGACCTTCTGTAGTAGCGGGAAGGCGTGTGTTAGAGAGACAGGCGGTCGGTCACTCATTACAGGCACCGTCCTCGCGTCTCCTCCAAAATGGCAGCTGATAACCCAAATCCAATGTGACAGGAGGGCATAGGGACGCTTCGCCGTATAAAGCTTTCACTTCTGCTTAGTTTCTTCACACTTTAACTTTCAACACGCGGAGTGGAGACAGGGCTGATTTGAGGGCATGTTGCGGTAGACTAGAACCGGGATTAAAGATGTCAAATGACTCGTTTGTCTGTGTGGCCCTTTTTTAGGGTAAAAAAAAAGAAAACGACCCAAAAAACTTGAACTTTCCCTACCGGAAGATTCTCATGCTCAGCCTTTTACACAAAGAATACCTAATGAAGACTGGAGATGGAACATGAAGGAAGTTAATTCCTTAAACAAAGCGTGTTGATTTTGATTTACACCAAGGGCTGTTTCTTTAATAATTTACGGCGGCGGGAATTGATGGCCCTGCACTGGGCATGCTGTTAAATCTGTATTGCCAAATAATGAGATTTTAGCACATGAGCTTCTAAATGATCTTGTGGTTTGTCTCTGGCTGTTTGTCAGTCGCCTTGCGCTCCCAGTCATGGCTGGCATTTGCCTGCGTGCTCTAATGGCTGAGTTACACTTAGATAGATGAGTCTTGATGCCTTGTGGTTTTGAACGCTACTGGGGAGCAGGGGGGTGAGTGGGAGGGGGTGGGGGGGACGTGGGGGACACTGGGTTGTTTTCTGTGGCCATGAGACATAACATATGTACACTGCTAGAAGCTAGACCTCAATCTGTGAATAATTGGAACCTATCCAGATTTTCTTTTTTTTATTTCTCCCTTCGTCTATTATCTTGCTTGAGGGAGCAGTTCAATATGCTTTTAAACAACTTAACTTTACGTTTACCCGATGAATGCCTTTTAAGTGTTCTTTGTGGATATCAAAATGGAAGCCTATCACAAGATATATAATTCAAGTTGGGAAAAAAACGAGATATCTTTCTTTTTTTCTCTCTCATCAAATAACCCCTGCGTGTGTTATTTCTTTCCACCGTCTGAATGTTTGTTTTTTTATTCATGCGAAAGACAGCCTTGGGGCAGATGTCATCTAAAGTCACAGATAATTATACGCTCTCTCAGAAATAGCCTCAGAAATGTCAAAGGCGTGATGTTTCTTCAGTGTATTTCTGTACATTTATTGTCACGGGAAAGGATTGGATGGCTGTATCGTCTGTTTTCGGGTTTGAAGCGTGTCTGTCTGTTTGAGAGAGACTTGAGGGAGAGAGAGAGCACATTCGCAGACAGCAGGTGGATGAGTGGCGTGTGATCAACTAGGCAGTAAAACTATCCTATTTCACAGTCCTCTTTACTGCTGCTCCCACTGAATCGGTAATGGAGTCGTAATAGCTGTCTCTGTTTCCCAATACTCCAAACAATGCATTCTTCCTCCTCACCTATCGGTGTACATTTAAAAACAGAGATAATATCTCTACTCACCACGGTGATGCGCGTGCCTATTTAGGGCAAGTCGACAGTGGCGAAACCTAATAGTTAACTAAAAATAACGTTTATTCATTTTCCACCGATTAATGGAGCGGCAAATAGGATAACAAGGAGCCTTGATTTGTGGGCACCCCTTTGCAATTACCACATTTCCTGGCCCTGTTTAAATTAAACAAGCCATTGATTTTATGTTGAATATTATTGTGCCCTACTCCTCAAGAGCGGTTTTGATGGAGCTCTGGGTAGATAGGACTTGCGAGAGCCCCCTCCTGAAGCCGTCCTAATAAAAAAGACCGGGGGAAAATAACCACCGCGTCCACCCAGGTGCCACGTTCCCGACAGCTAGCAGACAAGGATTGGTCCACAAACGAGCCCTTACGGCATGTCCCCTGTAGGAATATGGCACACGCCAAGCCTGGCCTTTAGTTAAATTTGAAAGCCCCTGTATCAAGTAGTGTCTGCCAGGACTCTGAGAATCAGCTGGGGAGCCATTTTTAGAACCCTGATTCTGCTCAGTTTCCCAGAACCTTTGATCATGCTTCACTGTCTTGCTGTGCTGCTGTCCTGACTGTGTGTGTGTGTGTGTGTGTGTGCGCGTGTGTGTGTGCAATCTCTCCCAGGCGGACAGAGCAGACCCAGGTGATCCTGTGTGAACGGGGTGTCTTCACTTCCAGATTGAGATAAGAAGAACAGCCCTTAATGTCATTTCTGCGGGGATAGACGCTCTCTCCCTCCCTCTCTCTGGCATGTCCAGCTACCATGCTGAGCTCCAGTTCCTTTAATGCTGCATGGCCTCTAAAGTGGACTATTACAGAAAGCAGGTGGTGTAAAGAAAGAAAGGCAGGAAGGAAGGAGAGAGCCAATGAGTGAGTCGGCTGGCCGGCTGCATAGACTTGTACCAAGACACTCATTAAATCCACCTCATCCTCCTCCTCTACACACTTGAGCTGCCTTGGTCCAGAAATAACATTTTACTTCAATCTCTTCTGTGATTTAACTCCTATCCAGAGTCACTTGGAGAAGACAGCACTTTTGTTTAATCAAGGCCACAAAGACATTTTGTCAAACTAGTTGATTGAGGTTTTGAATCAACAACATCTCACTTAAAACACTCTAAAAACAAGTCATCTGGGATCTCCAGGGTATTTTAGCAATTTTGCAGACTCTAGCATTTGTGCCACAGGCTTTGGGGTCTGTTCAGATCGGTCAATCCTCAATGACCAAGCCAGTGACTGTCTCTGATGTAGTTCTGACTGACCCCTGTGTGGTGGTGGAGAACTCTGTCACACGTGATCCAACATCTCTCCCTACAATGAGGACCACAGTGCTTGATATGAGGCAGATGCAACAACAGTAGCCATGGACTGGCCTCATGCTCCAGGGAAAACTAGCTGGGCTGTGTTGACCACTCCCATTCTGTGTTATTCCACAACTATGAAGTGGGGATGTTCACCTTTATCGTTACAGATTTTACAGACAAAACTAATTTCTGGGCTCTGGTAGCCTGCAAACCATTTTGTGTCTTACAACCTGAGTCAAATGTAATGGAGTCTGATGTTGTGAAGGGATGCTGCTTGGACAAGGACCTGAACATGCTTAGAGACACGGCAGACCTGTCGATCTGATAGCCAGGGAGGAGAGACACGTAGTTCAAACATCAGTAGGAGAAAGCTGGTTCAAAGTCAAAGACGATGTGTTCTTCGTTGTACCGAATACACCGGATGTTGTTCTCAGGGAGGCCAGGGGGAAACACCAATCTTGGAAGTCAATTCATTTGACTGCCACACGGAAAGGATCTTTGCTGAAAGGTTACTACAAAAATCAGCCCCGTATACAACTTGACCCATCGGGACTCCATCTACATATGAATCCGTTGTGTAATTTATATGATTTGTGGACTAAAATCAAGTATTTGAAATGTATGTGTGGATATCTGCGTGTGGGTCATGTGGGGTGGTACTGTTTGTGGACTATAGAGAATCCGCACATATCTGATCATGAAGGGAGATGAAACCTGCTAGCACCATGAATTATTCAATTGAGCGTGGATGGGGATTTTTTTATTGATAGGTCTTTAATGCTTTCATTGTCATGATAGCTGTACTTGGTGGGTTTAATGATCTCTCTATTAGCGATAGCTTCAAAAAAGGGAGCCAGAACGACTCAGCTGTTATACTGGTAGCTTACATAAATTCACTCAGTGACACAGAGCCCAATTCAAGTGTGCAGACAAAATACCAATCTCTTTAGCACCTTTCAACATGAACCGCTGTCTAAATGTAAGTGACAGAAAATGAAGGGTCATCTCAAACCCTGACGTGACAGTTGCATTAGCAATTATAGCCTGAGCGGTTCATTTATCTGGTACTGCTTATTTTGTGTGGTATGTTACAAACATGCGTTGTGTTTTAACTCTGAGTTAGTACTAGTAAAGAAAATAAATGAACATTCTACATATTGTCTTCACACAGGTCATGGGACAGTGCCGTTCAGAGACACACGTGTCCTTCATTGCTTTATCCTGTGAATAGAGTCCTGCTGGACAATACAGGGTAATGAAACAGGCGAAAGGTTGTGAGTGAACACATATTTTAGACATTACATATGAGTCGGCTCTGCGTTAATAAGTGAGTTTCAACTTATGAAGTAATCGAAAACATCCTGTGACTCTTACCCTAATCTTTTCACTAATGATATGTTCTGTAACCATCACCTCAGCACCATGTGTGAACGTGAAACACGTGTTTGAGAAGTCCTGTGAAAGAGGTCCTATCAAAGGCTGTTAAAGTCAATACACACTGTCCATTTAGAAACATTAGACATTAGGATTCTGAATTGAGAGAGACCCAGGACACACATAGGCCTCTTCCTCCTTCCCAAGTCAAACTCAGTAAGAGGTCATTAGCAACACAACTAAGTGATAATGTGTATGCAAGATGTCCATATGCAAGGCTACTGAATCCCCTCCCACAGTTCCCACGTTAGGAATCTAACAGTCTCAGATAACCTTTACTTGACACCAAATTGTAGGTAACGTCGTCTAGTATATAGTAAGTATATTTCACTGTTATTATCTTTGCTCTACTTCAAATTAGGTTTACGGGATTACGGTGTTATGCTACTGGTTGTATTCCCTTGTATTTAATGGACACAAACCATCATGCAATTCAGGGTCTAACCAGCAGGTGGATAATGTCTAAACAGGCCATAGACTAGAACACGCAGGCAAGACAAATGCAAGTGTTTCCTATACGTCGTTGTTGACACCAATATTTCGTTTTTGTTAAACCTCTGCAGATGGATGCGTACTTACGACGGTTATAATATACACTCGAAACAGGTTTACCACTTGAATAATATGTTTGGGTTACATGGCTTCTGGAAACAGAAATATTTTGTCCAGTCTTAGATGATGCAAACTAGTTTGTAGGCTTCCCACATTTCAAACAGACGCTGATCGTTTCAACACCTTTCAATTGTGCTTTAACACAGTGTGAAGTACTTTGCATATTGCTGATTGTTTTTGAAAAACTGTCACGTCTGGGTGTAACGTAGTCATTTTTTTTTGCAACGGTTACTCGTACGCGCATTCAAATCCTTAATTAGAAATATTATCCAGTTTAGATGTACCTTTTGTTTAGGAGTGGACTTCATCTCCCCGGGTCTCTTCTACGTCGAAGGCAGAAGATAATTCATTCACTGTTCACAAAGCGCACTGAAACCCACTCTGGGGACGAAGGACGGAGAGGGGGGGTCTGGGGAACTACGAGGGGGAAGTGGAAAGGGAGAGAATGTCAGTCATTGAGCAAACCAAGCGCTGAGCGGCAGCACTGCACCTAAAACACTTTGCGAGCGGCATATCTACCTTAGATCAAATCTCTGCCTTTAGCTTTTCGTTAGCCTTTTCCTCGACACCACGCAGATTCCCCTCTGTCTCAACGGTACATGCAACTGATACCACTCTGAACACAAGAGCTGGGGACAGCCTGTCTCTTCACACCGCAACCTTGCGTCGAGGTGTTAACTACTTTCCTTTCCATGTTACTCCGTTATCTCCGGTATTTTCGAGCCTGCCACTGAAAAGTTTCTGTTGTGAGGATAAACGAAGTCTAGGACCTGGATCTTCAAAGGGATTGTTTGTAATAACGTAAGTGCTCCGAATGTTTTGACAGTGGTTACGATTTGCGGTGTTAATTACCTTTCGGGATTGTGTTGTCATCCAACTTTAACTCACGACAAATCTGACTGTAGGCAATCAGTATGCCAGCAGTCGTATCACCAGTATTATTGTGGTAGTATGCTACTGATTGTGCTGTCGTCAACCATGACATGAAATAGGAATGTTGTTCACAATTAGTGTACTGACTTTTAGCCTTTTTGTTAAGTCTAGTGTTATGCGTTTTATCACGTGACGCATGCGTTTTGCTACCCTACTTTCCCCACTCTTTCAAACTATGCTTCCCAACTTCTGAAGTCGTAATATATGAGACATTGGGAGCGTTTCTACAAGTTTTGAACTAAGGATAACTGTTGAGCTTTACCTCTTGCTTTGCTTTGTTTATATATATATATATATATATATATATATACACACGCACATATATCTATATCTATATATATATATATATATATATATATTTGGGATCCCTGTATTGCCCTGTTAAAATGGTCAAGAGACAAATCACCTGACATAACCTATTGCAATATATAGCCAACATCACTAGTTGAACATTAAAAATGTATTTGTAAATAGAGTTATGTCTTCTACCCTGAACGAGACCTAATGTGGGGGACATGTCCAAGATGTTACAACATTGTTCCATCTAATGCGCGTGAACTACTTTTAGTCACGCAAAGAATACCGTGGAGAAATGTCACTCGTCACAGATTAAAAGTTAACGTTTTTGATGTCTTTGTGTAAATCCAAAAATAGGCTACCGTGTAATGAGGTGGTTATAATCATACCTGCCTGTGACTTATTTTTAAATGGACATCGGAGATTTAATGTTTATTAAATTGAACCTAAACTAAATCATAAAATAATTAATGAGCATAGGCCGTAACAATTTTCCCACTTCACCATAAGAAAATGTTTTATTGTTGTTTTCCTAAAACTATGTGCATTTGGATAAGTCATATTTTTACATGTTACATCGTGTACTATTTAAACGTAATTGTACAATTAGCGGTAGTAGATTAACATAGCCTAATGTTTTCTTATTTTTATATATGTGTGTGGTTTTGTGTGTGTTTATGATCGAGACCTAAGACGGAGCCCTAGTAGCCTAATGTTGACTAAGGTTCGGATACAGGCATCAATTATGTTCACTGTTATGCTCCGGGAAAAAAAGCCCGAAATCGAAAACTAGCCAAGTGGTCAGAGGGTGCCGAGAGCAAGAAGAGGGAAACACCTGTTTACTACGGACCACTACAATTTACATCCTGCCCCAAATGACTGGCTACAAGCTGAAAGGTTTCCGCTTAACGGACAAGTTGTAAACGAATTGCTCAAAGCATAACACGTCGAGGTTTATTCCCAGTTGATGAATACACAAAATAGATATCGATCACGTCAAGCTCCGTCTATAATGATAAGCGTTTGATTAGGGTTAGAGCCTAGTCTTCAAGAAAATAAATATAAATTATTAGTTTACATAATTATTTTAAAACCCCTTGAACGTTCTTGAAATGTTAGTAGAACTGTATATGTTTTTGATATGTGAATATATAACAGGCTTACATAATTTTTTATAGTCATTAAAATATATATCTTAAGATTTTTTCGTTGTTTTTAATTAATATAAAGAATTATTTAATCTTTCAGGTGGAATGGAAAAGTGAACAAATGTATCTATTCAACAGCAGCCTATATTTTTAATCCGTGATCCTTTTTTTTTTTTTTTTAAACAAAGTGTCTTTTTACTGTGTCCCGCTTATCCAATTTCTTTGTAACGGTGTTAGGGGTTTCGATAATTTACCATATAGCCCGTCTACAATTAAATATTTCCATATTTGTTATACAATATATTTGCCTAATTGATATAGACCTAACAGAAATAAAGACCACTTTGAATATAGGCCTTTTTTAAATGTATTTTACCTTAGCTAAACTTTTACAGGTTTCACATGGACAAGAATGAATCAAGTATTCAGAAATTGTCTAATTATTATGGCAACATTTAGGTCAATCCAATTTACCAGTTGGAATTATTACACTAAAACACAGTTTCATTGCATTGGTTGATCACCTTCTGAAGTATCTATATTTCTTCAGCCTATGTTCACTTTGATCCTGAAAATACAACATCAATTCCTGCGAAATATGTTCACTCACACGTCACGGGTCTCATATTCCTCAGTATAGTCTTTTCTGCGTCTGATTAATTCTCTTGAGGTAGTTCTGATCACATGGTTTTAACAAGAACATTTTTTATGTTTTGGCAAATTAATCTAATCTGATTAGTCCAATATGTCGGCTAGTGGATATATTATCTAGATTGCATGCATATTACGTGCGTAACTTTTAATATGAAATGTTGTGCAGACGAAGACATTTTGGTTCTTAAATGCATTGAGCAGCAGGTGGAATATGCGGTTGATCTTTTCATTCCGCCACAGCATGTGAAGGACCTTTTTTATATTGTGTGACGTATCTTCATCAACCAATTCCAGGTTTTATTTGATATTCTACATGTATTAAGTGTATCTTACTATTTGGACATATGAAGGTTTCATGGCCAATTAATCACCTACATATTGCGCTTTGATTTGCCTTTCTCAAATGATGGCTGGACCTACTCGTTTTAGCGTTTCTTTACCGTTTAGGAAGATTTGGGCAAAAAAGAAAGTCGAGGTTGAAATAAAAGTAAGATATGATTTATTTGTCGGCGTTTCGATTTCCATCCCCAGCCCTTTCCACAGCGATGTCAGCTGTTATTGCTTCCCATTGATCCTCTTGCAAAGTGAGAACTGAAATAAAATTAACGTCGATTCCGGTGGCTGGATCAATAGCTAAATATATTTTAATCTGGATTTGAAGGCTGTGTGGAATTCAAAAAACAGGAGATCAAGCAGTTCTTGTTAACAGTTCTACGAGAGCATCTTCTGAGTGTGTGTTGGAGAGCTAAACTATTGAGAGGGAAAGAAGAAATCTAATCGGCTACTTAAAGGTCCTTTTATTATCAATATGAAAATATTAATATCATGCTATGCACATTTTAAATGTCTTACATAATATGCTATCATACATTTTGTCCCACCGTAGTCATCCCAAACCCAGATTTCATAAATTGTGAATTAACTGTATTTCTCTATTGCATCGGCTTGATTTAGGCCTTAACTTAGTCGATTCAATATATGCTATAGGTTACTTGTTCTATTCCCTTTCATTAGAACAATCATTTTTATAATCCCACCAGATCTCCTTTACCCTCCTTTCTCTGTTTATAGTTTGATTTGCAAATAAACACTTGTCGGCGAGCTAATTTGTTATGCATATGGTGGCATGGCATAGTAATTGTGTTTAACGTCATGTCGGTAAATATGCCTACATTTTCAAACATCAGAGTTTTAGAACAGATGAATCATGCGCAGTGAAGATTTCTGTATCTTAAATTTGTTTTTTTGTGTTATATTTTATTTCATTTCTTATTTCGAATAATTGTAGTTGTTTAATTAAACAAAATTGTTGTCCGTCCTTCACCAAATTTGTACCACTTCCCCGGTCATTTAGAGCTTATAGGGTTTTCCAATGCATTTTATTTCAGTGCAAATATTTAAATGTTTTTAGAAGGTTGTCTGGTTTTATTTGTTCTACGCTCGGGCCGGTGCAACCATTCCAAAAAAATGTTTTATGCCGTTTCGTATAAAAAGATACATTTGAATGATCATGTCAACTATATAATTTCCTGTTTGAATAACTATTCGTTTAAAATCTTGTGTTTCATAACACTATTACAGTAACTTCTATTATGTTCTCATCTTGTGAGTGGGCGACGAAGTTTCGGCCAATCTTTGGCATATTGATATATCCGGTGTTTATGAATGTGGGCTATTTTATGCTGATATTATATTACCTCCATAATTGTGTATCGTGTATTTTAATCTGTCATCAGATGACATAGAATAGAGGCACACATCTGAGTCTCCTTAGTTGCAACAACGGGAAGATGAAGATGCATGACTAGGCTATGGATTCCTGGAACTGGTTATATTTGCAAGAAAATCGACTTTTATTGCTTTTTCTAATGTACACATGTGTAGCAAATTACTGCTATGATATTTGAAAATAATGCCTTTCATTGAAAAGGAATTGCAAATGATATTGGATAATGTGCCGTTTTGATGAATGTTGCTTGTTTCCATTAAATAACGTATTGCCAAATATTTCCAATAGCCTTATATAATGGTTTCAGTGAATCGTACATAGCAATATTATTTCTTTTTTGCATTGAGAACAGGAGACAGTGGGAGTAGGCTGGTCTAATGGGCTGAGCTTTGTAGAATATAGTTATCAGATATTGTCTTTCTCATATTTCCCCATTTGTCAATTATCTGAATCTACATTTCAGAGCTTGGCAATAAGTTAATTTTCACATCCTTTCCAGAAGGCATTATCAGTGCATTTGCTTCAATCGATTGAAGACAGATATCTTTCGGTACTTATTATCTTACTACGGTCTAACTACTGGGAGTTGAGAGGCACTTGTCCAGATAGGTCTGAATGACAAACACATACACACGTGCACACAGGCACACAAAAACACAAACATTAACATACACTTGAATTATAAAAGCATATTTTATTTGTGTACATCTTCCAAACTACAGTTTAATTGATACCACAGCAACCAAAGCTTTCTTTCAAACAGTGAAGTACTTCTCCTGTTTAAAGTAGCTAGTCATGTTGTCTAAATTAGTGTACAATGATTTGTGATGCTGAATTGGCCAACAAGTTGTCATAAGAACGTTTGGGGGATTGAAGGACAGTCTTCTTTGTTAATGAACAGTTTCACTGTTTGTTATTGAGCCTTCAGTGACTGGTCAGCGAGGCCAGGGCCTTCCTTTCCCCCTCCTCAGCCCAGTGCAGGACTCACAGTCCCTGGGCATAGATTAGACCAAGCCCAAGGGAGCCAGGAGGAGAAAGACTCTTCCTCCTTGTTGTTTTCTCTCTGTCTGTCTGTCTCTCTCTCCTTCTCCACACTATCTCTTTTATTCTCTATTTACAAAGGTTGTTCGGCTAGAGACGGTCAGCGAGAGAGAGAGAGAGAGTTTTTCTTTGTAGTTCATGTCTGTCTTTGGCGCTCTGGGAGCCAGACAAGACACCTTTCTAATAATCTGGTCTTAGAGGAATTAGTTGGCTCAGGTGGGTTGTTTGAGGCAAACAGTCCATCGGCCCCTGAAATGAATAGCCTGGGCAGATCAGGAAACTTTAAAAATGATTTTGTACTCTATGAATCAATGTGACCTGCTGTCCTTTCAGCCCACAGTGGTTTATTTGAAAAGTAAATCCCCTTTTGGCAGTTAAAGCTGAATGTCACATTGGGCTGGTCACACGTGGAACCAGTGGTTCAAATACATACACAAAAATAAAGAAACCGATAGTATTTCTGAGTGAAATGCTTCCAAAGATTTTAAAAGGCACATTTCACTAGCTTTCTCCGCTTTGTGACGTACAGCCCTCCGGTGAAACGTATTGGTTGTTAGTTAACTGCAGTTAGAATGGTGCCACAGCTTGTCCAATCCTTATTGATTTCGAAGCTGATTGTTGCCAAGTGTCATTGTCCTACCAGGCTGTTGCGCCAACTCTGATATTGAATCTTACTTTCATATTTCTCAGCACTGCAGCATATTTCACACGATGACGGCAGCGGCTGCTGTTTGATTGAATAACTCCCAGTATGGATTCCTTATTGGAGGGCGAGCGGCTGTTTTTTTTTAATTCTGGGGGAAACATCTGAGCTGTATTGTGTACGGAGTCACCGAGGCAGACATGAATTACTACATTTCAATAGTATTGACTGTCCTCCGGACTTCAGCCACAACTGGGTGTATGTCTAGAATACTGAGTGAGATGTCCGGTGAGATGCAAACTCACTAGGCCAACCCGTTCACAACACAGGCATCTGACTTGGCCGGTGTCATAGCTGCACATTTTGGATGCCACAACTCCACCGTCTGACTGGAATCCATGCTTGTCCTGGTAAAAGTCTCCAGAATGCTGATGTCTCCGGAACCATAGAATATTTACTATGATGTGATGTTGTCTTTACAAAGAGGGGCTTTGAGGGGCTTATCTGGGGTCATCCTGAAGAGAAAGACTAGAACGGATCTCCTTTGGTAGTCCAAATCACTCGACTAGATTACAATAACATCCACTTTTCCTTCTCCTCTAAATATACCCAGCCCACATATAATATGTCAATGCATACTCTCCCAACTTCTAGTGTGTGTGTGTACGTGTTCTTTGCCTCCCCAGAGGGGTTAAATGACACTGCCTCTGCTGTCCTGTAATCAAATATAAGAGTGGCGCTTCTACGGTTGTCAGAAGTCTGTAAATGTACTGACAGACAGGGAAAACACCGGACCTGTGGTCTGAATGACACTTTAGCCATTTGGGTCTCATGTGCTAGGCTATGCAGCAGTCAAGAGTAAATCTAAATGAGAATGAGCCTTTCTTTCCTAAAACCAACCTCCATTTGACATACCGCTATTTGCCTCCACCAAATTGTAAATATGTCGTATTTTATTTTACATCAATGATTTTCTGATCGGAAAGTCATTTCTTAAGATACCATAAGATTGACACAATACGTACATTTTTAAAATGTAATATTTAATTGACAGCTGGCTCAGCAAATTAAGTGATAACATGGAACTATTATTGAAGACATTTTTATTACAAAATGTAGTAAATATTTTGTATTTTCAGGATTTTCAGATTTTAACGTATAGAAACATACAATTCTTAAAGTTTTGCCATTCATAACAGATTATTGCAATGGTTATTTTACTAGCATTTATTATCAGTGATAAGAATGAAGATACGGTTTATAGGACCTCCCACTTGATCTAATTCCATCACCAGTGAAAGTGATGTAAGGTGCTGGCTGAATTGGAACGTGTCAGTCCTGACATGCACACGTTTGAAAACAGCATAGCAGATTATAGAAGACGAGCATGGAGTGATGGGTTAGAAGTTTGCCCCGGCCCCCCTCCTGGATCGGTTTCCCTGACGGCTCTGCCTGGTGTAGAGCGTGTGCTTCAGGGTAGCGGCCCGAGGTCACGGGCTGACTCAAGCGTCCAGGGGAGCACGAGACCGGTTCAAGCACCAGGTGGCTGGGCTTCCGTCCCGGGCTCCCTCACCTTCTCGCCCACCGAGGGGAGAGATGATTAGCACACCCGTACGACACTCGGCCTGCTCACGCTTCGGCCGGCCTCTCGCCGTGAGGGGATATCCTGTGTCCGTTTATTGGATTGTCCGTTTCACACCGAGTCTGGGGCTGGCCACGCCGACGGTAATGATAATGCGATTGAAATGTCCAGGTACTTATCACTGTATTACCTGGCTATCAACACCTACGCGCAGTCATTCTTTAGAGGTTATCCCAGGGAGGAGGGTCGAAACAGACTCCGGGATGTTATCGGCCCATTTTCAAGGTGCTATTTTCCCGGATAGAGTAGGGGACGGACAGAGTGTAACGTGATGCTTGGGCATCTGGCCGGACCTCAGCACTCTGGTGTAGTGTAGGGTAACCCCTAGACATCTACTGTAATGCTTATCCTGAAATGACACCCTATTCCCTCCGTAGTGCACTACTTATGAACAGGGCCTCTGGGAATAGGGTGCCATTTGGGTTGTAGGCTATGCAATAATTTATTGGGATTTTAATGGAGGAAGGCTGTGGTCTAGGCCAAATCTCAGATCAGGTTTTCCATTGATTTGAATGAGCGGACAGTTCAGTTGATGTCTGTAAAAGAGTTATCTGCTAATTCCTGTGGACTGTCTTTGATGTGGGTAGATATTTTTTCTGGCTTTGAAGATCTGCAGCGCAGTTAACATGAAGCTGTGTTTGACCCCAACCACATGAATTGGTTCAACATTTTAGATGGATTTACATGAATCAATGGCGACTCGCTGATAACAGATCCACACAGAAAGTTCTGTGTATCATAGCCAATGTCAGGAATATTATTTTGGAAAAAGGGCATTTATTTCAAGGAGATCAATCATATACACGATCAGTTCTCTGATGGATCACTTCTTATAATCTCTTAAATTATCTTCCCTTTATTTATCATCACCTTCAAATTGCCCTTTGGGGGGGGGGGGGAAATCGTTGCGACGTTTTGCGACTTTACATTCATTAAATCACCTCACACACTTTGTCCAATCTGACCATCTAATCCTCGAGAGGGCCTCAGTCTGCCTCGCTGTGGCGGAGGTCAAGAGGTGAAGTGCAGCTAATTTATTCATTCAGGCAAATGTCCTGCCCGTGCAGATGGCGGCCTGATATGATATCACCATGGCGATCCCACTGGGCCAGGCGGCCCAGAGACCCGGTACGAGTGTTCACATGAGCAGCCTCATCCTTATCAGATTGACGAGCGCCGCCCTTATCTGTGACAGACGGTTCTGGTCCAGCTGCAGGCCGGGGAGGGAGAGATGGAGAGATGGAGAATAAGCCGCTTAGATCGACGTGACCCCCCCCCCGAGATCTATCTCCGAGGGAAAGTTTTGGGTCTCTTCTTGAAAGAGGCTCTGGCGTGTTGCTCGGGAGTAGTTGGATGTCCAAATTAAAATGTCCCCTTCCTTGTGTGTTTCCCCCCTCCGCAGACGTTGACCTGAGGAGGATGACCCCGCAGTGAGACTGGACCCTTCCGTGAGGACCCACCTTCCCCTGACTTGCGTGTCCAGAGCGGCCCCCCGCACGCCGGACACCTCGCCCCACTCCTTCTTCTCGCAGCCCCTCCTCTGGTCCCCGGAACCGCCTTCCCCAGGCACCAGGATGGACCTGCACCGGGCCGCCTTCAAGATGGAGTCGTCCTCCTACCTCCCCAACCCGCTGGCGTCCCCGGCCCTCATGGTGCTGGCGTCCACGGCCGAGGCCAGCCGCGACGCCTCCATCCCCTGCCAGCAGCCCCGGCCCTTCGGCGTGCCCGTCTCCATGGGCGAGAAGGACGTTCACCTGCCCTTCAACAACGGCTCCTACACCTTCGCCTCCATGTACCACCGGCAGGGCGCCGCCCCCGGGGGTTTCCCCAACCGCGACTTCCCGCCGTCCCTGCTGCACCTGCACCACCAGTTCGCCCCGCCCAACCTGGACTGCTCCCCCATCACCATGTTGAATCACAGCGGGGTGGGGGCCTTCCGGCCATTCGCCTCGCCTCCGGAGGACCGCGACGGGGCAGGGGGCTACCAGTCGGCCTTCACCCCGGCCAAGCGCCTCAAAGGCTGCATGGACGCCGACGCCTCGCCCCACCTGCGCTACACGGACGCCGAGGGCAAAGAGTACGACTTTGGGGGCGCGCAGATCCCCTCCAGCTCCCCGAGCGCCCTCAAGGCGGCGGAGGACGCCGGGAAAAAGATTTTCGCCGTGTCCGGTCTGTTGTCGGACCGCGAGGCGTCGTCGAGCCCGGAGGACCGCATCGAACGCTGTGAGTACATTTTTATGTTCACTTGACGCGGAAATATGAACCGACAGCCATGACATGGAATGGACATGTAGTGATGAACCGACATTCGACTGATGGTTACATGTTATTAGCGTGGATGTTATTGGAGAAGAAAACATAACACAACACAAAAAACAGACAGTCTAGTGCAGTGGTTTTGACAGTACCAGTACTAGGTGAGAACATAAAAATACAATCCTTAGTTACTACTGTTTGGACACACACTTGTTCTGTACCGCCTACATGGTTACATTGTTTATGTATTACTTGGTCAGACCTTGAACGCATCACTCTGTCTATATGTGTGTTTGGAATCATTTCTCCACACCCAACCCTCAAATTCTGACCATAACAGGCTGGGTGGGCAACTGTTTTTATTTCCCTATTAAGGATATTCGTTTTGACCTTCCAGTAAGTGTTCATATAGTGTCCCAGGGCTCACTACGATAAACTCCCCAGATCTAATTCAGGAATGAGATGGAGCTTTCTCTTGGGTAAGTTGAAGAATTTAGGCAAATATCAAATGATGGCTTAACATTGCCAGTCCGGCCCACTCAGAGCGATGTGCGTGAGCCCGGTTAAAGAACCGGCAGTGACCCCACTCTGTGACCCCAACTTTAAATACAGTAACAACCTGTGAGAACCAAAGCCATTTCCACTGGCCCACTCAGCCTGAACAAACACACACTGCTTTCTACTCTGGCTGTTGTGTGTGAAGAACGTGCATGCCCGCACACACACACGCACACGCACACACGCACACACACACTGATGATGTCCTCCGTCACCACCACAGCACAGGACACAGATCTTCTGGTCCCTTTTTTCTCCCCTCCTGTCCTCCCAGTCTCACTCCAACTCCCACAAGCCCCAGGACGTTAGCATTCTCCAATGAGCGGAAGCCATTTGGCCCTCTGTCTGAATGTGATTGCTTGGGAAGTGACTTGCTGTAAGATGGGGCACAGCCCTGTCATCAGCATTCATCATGCCGCCGCGCTCGCTCAGCCGCTGTGGCAAATGAACGGGGGATTACCCCGCCTTCCCAAGTTTGGCAGGGGACATGCCTCTAACAGGAGCGGGTTCACACAGAGCCCCGAGACCCCCCCCCCCCCCCCGCCACCTCCCCGCCTGCAAACAACTCCTACACACGTCAACGCCATCTGATCCTGTGACAGGTTGGGAGGGAGGGAGAGGGTGGGAGGAGAGGGAGGCTCTCCCGGGGAAAGGGGACCGTGGCCTCATTATGGTGACGGGTTCTAGCGGCTCTGCTTTCTCCCCCCCCCCCAACACCACCGCCGCGTCCCCTCAAACGACCCCCTTTCCCCCCCTCCATCGCCGGGGGGCGCGCTCGTGAGGAGAGATCGAACCACCCTTGATCGAACACATGAGAGACATGGGCGGCGAGCTGAGACTGATCCGATAAAAACACCACCGGAGTGGGGGGGCTGGAATGACACCCAGCCAGAAGAAAGACGGGGAGAAGAGAGGTGGTGAAGGGGAAGCCAGGAGAGGAGAAACAGCATTACTTGTAAGGGATTAGTCCTCGTAGGGGTGTTGCCCGGTAAACAAGCCCGGCTAGCTCAGTCTGTTCTGGTGGTCATATGCTATTGTGTGACATTCAGTCGGCACGGAAGAGGTGAAGCGGAGTTATACGTGTGACACTCTGGGGCATCGAGAAATGGGCAAAACATAGTATCGTATTATCTAACCGGTAGATCTAACGGTGTACTATACGGCTGCAAAGTGATGTTGGCGTCTTTTGATTAGAATGTGGCTTGGTTCAACCTTGCTGATATACAGGGGACGGTGGTGGACCGTGTGGGTTTGGCGTCCCCGGGGTGGAGCTAGGCGCTATGAGCGTAGGGTATGCCGTGGGTGGGGTGGGGGCGGGTTGGTGGTTGTGGCGGGGGGGATTATTTTGAGAGCTGGAAGCTGTTTTCTCTTTTGGAGCTTTTTCTAATTCCATTAAACCTGTCCCCACTAAGGGCTCTAATGCAATTTAATTTAAAGCACTTTTATATAAGAGACTTACATTGGGTTCCCCTTGACTGAATACCTAGCCGCTTGCTGTCACTCCTGGAAGAGTGTCCCCTCAGCGTTAAGCCTGCCCAAAATCTCCCCGGGACCGTCACAGTCACGTTTTAAAAAACGCTACGCTGTCAACCATTAAACCTTCACAGAAACTTCCTATCATGGCATTGTAATATATGCAGAATATTCGCATGTCACATTAGCGGCAATTACTAGTCAGTGTATTTATATTACAGATTTAACCCATCCGAAAGCCGGAATATAAAAAGGGGTTTCCTTGTATTCGGTGTTAAGAGGTGTCAGTGTGGCCTGTTTTACATGAATATTTTAAAAGAAACAATCGCAGGCAGAAGCTCAGCGAAGACAGCAGAACACTTGTTTGTTTGTGTGAGGGATTTCATATTTGTGTCTCCCTTTGTGTTTTGTGTGTGTGTGCCATTCACACTCACGGATAGAGTGTGTCTGTCTGTGCGCATCTGCTGTGTGTGCGTGTGTTTTGTGTGAGTGCACGTCTCCCTGTGTGAGTGCGTGACAGCTGCAGATTGTTTGTTTGTCTTTCCTCCACCACACATTTGCACGGCCGAGCTGAGCATTGAACCTGACCCCGGGCTGCTAACCCACTGCCACATTTCCATTCCAGAAAGCACCCCAACAAGCCTGGCTTAAGTAGTGGAAGAGATAGTGAGAAAGAGAGAGAGAGAGCGGGAGAGGGGGGGTGGGGGTGAGATAAAAGGAGAGATAAAAGAAAGGATAAAACCGAGGAGGATGAGTAATCAGCGTGGTTCGGGGCCGAAACGAAGGCCCCAGCTGCTGGAATAAAACACAAGAATCCTTAAGACAACAGAGGGCAGCCACGGAGGCTTCCTTCCTGACGTGACCAGGCTGTGAGCTGTACAGTCGTGTCCATAAATCCCCTCTGATTTACGGGGGCGTGTCCCTGGCGGGGCCGTACTTAACCCTAACCGCCCCGGTCGCTCCGGACCGCAGATGGCCGCCGGCGAAGGCCCTTCTCGCCATCCCCGCGGCGCCAAGCCGTCGCCTGATGCCCTGCTATGCCAGGGGCCTACGTGCCCCGTGTTTAAAAGTGCAACGTGGCTGTTGTCCTCGGGGGAAATGCCACGACGTTGGCGACACCGGTGGACGAGCACAGGAACGCGGGAGGGGGCCGTTTAACAGGGTGCACGATGGCGATAAGAAAGGAAACGCGTCAGACGGATTGACAGACACCTTTGTGGTGGAATTCCTCCGACGACATGACGCTTCCGGGTTTCGCCACAACAGCCCCTATGCATTTCTTGCCGGCAGGTGAGCGGTTAAACAGGAGGGAGACATTGTCAACCCACAAAAATCTGCTCCCTCTCTCCCTCCCCTCCGCCCCTCAGCCTCCTCTCAACCCCCGGTCCCTGTCATGGTCTAGTGGCGGGGTTAAGTTAAGTAAGGGTGTTCTAATAATTAGGCCGCAGCCCGGTTGCTCGTCAGCGCTCGCCCAGATGTTAAAAGGCTTGTCTTCTCATGTTGCCTCCATGTCAGTCCCCCTCCCCCCTCCCGCCCACCTCCACGGGTTTGTTTACCCCCCCATCTGCAACCCTCTGCCTCCTCCTACCCTCCGGAGGCCAGGACCTCCTCTGCTCTTTCGCTGTCACAAAACCACTTGCGGTTTGTAGTTTTGCACCTTGCTACAGCAGGAATAGTCCACCGTGTCGCGTACTGTATCTTCCCCTTTACATTGCACACATTCCAGAGATAATCGTCTCTCCCTGTCCTACTTTCGGTCCCGCTTTCCATAGATTTGTTTTTATTGCTTTATCTCCCCCCATCCCCTGTTTCCTCCCACCCCTGCCAGCGGTGGACGTTGGGTGGTGGTTGGCAGCAGACAGCAGGTGGGTAGACCGTGCTGCGTTCAAGAGAAGAGCGGTGGGCTGTGCCATTGTCGCGGCGCGATGCAGATCAAGGATTAGCGCTTCCTGTCTTGGCTTTGTTGGATCGGCCACTTGAATTGGACACAGATTGGTGTGGGGCCTCGGTTATTGAAACGAGCCGTTGGATCCACTGTTAGGGAAATTAATGGTGGGAAGGGGGGGGGGTGGGGGGGGGTGGTGGGTATATCCTCCGCCAAGGAACAGCTGGGCTCTCTGGACCTACAAAAACAGCTCCTCAGATGAATGTGTTCTCAGCTAAGGCTGGCGCTGTGTTACTCAGAGGAACTTTTGATGTGCCCTTTTCAAGCTGTGGAGCTACGAGACACCATGAGAGGAGAACTCAAAACGGAGGGAGAAGTTGTATTGTAATTCGGGAAGCTTCGTGTGCTGAAAATGTGGGTGTGTGTTTTCTCTATTTGTCTTTTTTTGTGTGTTATTGTTGCGGTGATGCGTTGCAACGCGAGGACCGGGGCCCGGTCAGTGTCCCAGCCATGGCCTTGGGTCAGCTGCATTCCCATGGTCCGGATTTCACCCCAGCGCTGATGTCACTCAGCCTCTATAAAACCACAGTGAAACTAGCCCACCGAGCCCTGTAGAACCACAGCTGGCATGCAGGTCCGTTGCCCTGTCGCCCAGGGGTTTGTCTGCTGGGAGGGGCGACAAGAGGGCAGAACACCCCTGGAGGTCCCTTCTTTACGTCCCGGTTTTTGTTAGAACAGGTTTCTGTCTGTAGTTTCAGGGAGAGGGGAAGGAAATGACTCCCTTGGTGTCACCGACTGACTCTCACTGTCCAGAGATATGGGCTTTATTTCCCCGGAGAGCCTCCCTCTACGGCCGGTGGCCTGGCCAGGCTAATCCAGACGTGTTGAAAGCCTGGTCCCCCCAGAGCGCCCTTAAAGAGCCACTGGCTGAATCTTGTCTCCTGCTAAGAGGTCCCCTACCCAGAGACAAAGAGACCCCAACGACAGCCGGCCGGACATCTTTTGTTTCTTTCATTTCTCCGTTTATTCAACTCCCTCGCTCTTTCTCATCCCATACTCTCTCTCTCCTCCTCTCTTCTGCTCTTTCTCTCTCTCTTCTTCACTCTCCTCCTCTCTCCTTCTCTCTCTCTCTCTCTCTCTCAGTCTCTCTCTCTCCTCCACTCTCCTCCTCCCTCCTCCTCTCTCTCTTTCTCTCTCTCCCTCTCCTCCTCTCTTCTCCTCTCTCTCTCTCTCTCTCCTCTTCTCTCTCTCTCTCTGTCTCTCCTCCTCTCTCTGTCTCCCAAGCCCAGCCACCCCCTTCTTCTTGTCTCAATAATCGAATCTTCTCGCCGTTTGTGGACGCAGTCTTCTGTGACAGGCTGGTTTCCAAAGAAGCCCACTTGGCAAAAGAACATATAAGTTAGGCCCCCTTTCGTTGTGAATAATTCATCTAGTAATTGCCGCCTCGGAGGCCCTGCCGCGATGCGTAAGCGAGGCCGCGGCCGGGACCATTACCTGCCTTTAGCGCATGGTTTCACCGCGTGGTGGACTGGAGCCTTGCTACGTAGGCCCAGGGCGCCAGCGCACCAACACGAGGCACGCTCCTGCAGCCGGCGCCGGGGTTTCTGCCTCGCTGGATGAAACCCGGAGGAGGAAGAGAAAACAAGGAAGCTCAACCATTAAATTGATTGGTATTGTGACTAGCAAAACCAAATAGGCCGGCTTTCGGAAGCGTTCAAGTGGGCCTTTTTCTTGTTATTCCCCACGCGCTCCATCAGACGCCGTAACAATGTTTAATCCCTCTCTCATCCGTTTGTCCCGAATCCGCCGCGAAATAAAGGCCAAGCGTCCTTACTGCCACGTGGCCAATCCTATCGGCGTGGACCTTCACGCCGGCCCAGAATGCACCGGTGCGTTCGGGAGGTTTGACAGCCGACAGCCATTAGGAAGGTGCTGCCAACCGCCCCCTTCGTGTCACCCTCCTTCCAGCCCGATCCTCCTCCAACTAGCCCCAATTAATTATTTATCAGCGTGTATTATCTATTTACCTTTGTAATCCATCTGTCAGCGAGCCTATTGATTTAATCCTGCATTCTAATTGTGCATCCTGCACCAGGCAGCAATCTCATATTCAAATCCAATAGCTGTCAGCCGACCAGTCTCCTTCTGTATTACTTACCAGCCTCTCTGTCTATGTCAGAGGTTCTGTTCGCCGTTGGAGTCGTAGTAGCTGTTCTCAGGTACTCTGGTGTATCGTATTTGGCTACAGCTGCACTGGAGAAAGTGAAAATCTTTGTGGCCATCCAGCTGTTTGCGTGCGACAGCGATGAGAGATTGACTTGTATTTTTGGGGGCGTTTGTGGCGGGGAGTGAAACTGAGCGGTGGGGGAGATGAGGGGTGTGACTTTCAAACAAGTAAGACCTTCACTCTCATTATAGTCTCTTCTGTAGTTCTTTTTCTCTTCCTCCTCTGGGTCTTCCTCCTCTGGGTCTTCCTCCTCTGGGTCCCTGTCTTCATCCTCTGGGTCCCTGTCTTCCTCCTCTGGGTCCCTGTCTTCATCCTCTGGGTCCCTGTCTTCATCCTCTGGGTCCCTGTCTTCATCCTCTGGGTCCCTGTCTTCCTCCTCTGGGTCCCTGTCTTCATCCTCTGGGTCCCTGTCTTCATCCTCTGGGTCCCTGTCTTCATCCTCTGGGTCTCTGGCTTCCTTCTCTGGGTCTCTGGCTTCCTTCTCGCCACAAACGCCCCCAGGGACCCTGTCTTCATCCTCTGGGTCCCTGTCTTCATCCTCTGTGTCCCTGTCTTCCTCCTCTGGGTCCCTGTCTTCATCCTCTGGGTCCCTGGCTTCATCCTCTGGGTCCCTGTCTTCATCCTCTGGGTCTCTGGCTTCCTTCTCTGGGTCTCTGGCTTCCTTCTCGCCACAAACGCCCCCAGGGACCCTGTCTTCATCCTCTGGGTCCCTGTCTTCATCCTCTGTGTCCCTGTCTTCCTCCTCTGGGTCCTTGTCTCTTGAAAGTGAAAGCAGGGTCTGGTGTGACATTCTGTTGACATTGAGGTGGTCGGTAGATAAGAGAGAGGTAGCAGATTGCTTGTCTCTGTTTCTGTGTTTGTGTGTGTGTTTCTCTGTGTGTGTGTTTGTGTGTGCAGACCCCAATATAATAGACACAACCACATCACCACATTACAGCAAAACAATTCCACACTACACCAAACTATACCACACTGCACAAAACTATGCCACTCTTCACCAAACTTCACCACACTTACCACACTATACCACACTACACCAAACTACACTACATTATACCACAATACACTTTACCACACTACACCAAACTACACTACACTATACCACACTACACCAAACTATACCACACTACACCAAACTACGCAACACTTTACAACACTACACCACACTATACCAAACTACACCACACTTTACAACACTACACCTCACTACACTGCACTATACTAGACTACAATTTACCACACTACACCTTACTTCACCATAACCCACCACACTATACCCCACGGTACCACACTATACCCCACGGTACCACACTATACCCTACGGTACCACACTATACCCCACGGTACCACACAATACCCCACGGTACCACACTATACCCCACCACCATGCCTGTCTATGTCCAGGTGTCTGAAGCTCCCGTTTACCACTAAACAGGTTCACAGGAGGGTGGTAACCATTCTGCCAGGGAGGAAATTGTTAAAGTAGGCACTTAACCAGCAGTCCCCCACCTGCCTCCCCCCTCATACTCCCTCCCACTCCCTCCCTCCCACTCCCTTATCATGATGGCTTATACTGCTGTTCTCAGTTGTCTTTTGACATAATTGAATACAGTCACCCTGCTGAGTGGAGATAAGTGTACCGGTGTGTGTGCTTGAGTGTGTGTAGGCTATATTTGTATGCGTGTGTGCGGAGGTGAATGGTTGCAATGTGTATACGGCCGTGTGTGTGTGTGTGTGTGTGTACACAGTCCATATATGCAACTCGGTTTCTCATTTGATGCCCCCCTCCCATCTGCTGTCTAATCAGAAGCGACATGGGAGAGCCAAGCATGAGGAAACGTCCAAATGCAGCAATCAGTAAACACTCACTGAGCTAATGACATCAATCAATGGCCTCTTAAAACAGCAATTTGATAATTACAATCATCAATGCTCCCTGCAGTATTCATTACCAACTGATCTCAATAGGGATCCCCTCTCTCTCTCTCTCTCTCTCTCTCTCTCTCTCTCTCTCTCATCCTCTCTCTCTCTCTCTCTTTCTCCCTCTCTCTCTCTTTCTCCCTCTCTCCCTCTCTCTCTCTCTCTTTCTCCCTCTCTCTCGCTCTCTTTCTCCCTCTCTCTCTCTTTCTCCCTCTCTCCCTCTCTCTCTCTCTTTCTCCCTCTCTCTCTCCCTCTCTTTGTCTCTCTGTTTCTGCCTTGCTCCATGTTTACTCTTCACAGCTTTGTAGAATTATCCTGTCCACTTGCCCTAGGTATTTTGATCAAGCTTAAATGTATTTATCTGGATCAATTTTAGAATTATGGTTTGGCACTATTAAGATTAAGTGCATACTTTCTTTTCATTCCTTTGGGGTTATTACATGCTAATCCTGCGGTTGAATTCATGTTTGCATTTTTTTGTGTTACATAAAGTTACAATGTAAAGGAGTTAATTTCAAAGAAATATGTATGGCCTTATTTATCATGATGTTGTTTTTTAGATTACTGCAGTTCTTTTAAATAATTGCTGTTCAAAATGTTTAAAATTGAAATAGTTTGTAAGTATGTTCACATATTTTATCAAGTGAAAGCATGAGAGAATTCCAATAAAAAGTGCAGAACTTTTTACTTTCATTACGGCGGATTAGCTCAACACAGCTGAATAGAAAACAACAACAATAAAATTATGCATTTGTCTCGCCTCTCAGAACAATTTCTCAGATAAAAACATAGTGTCAGATGCAGCGGAGAGACAGGCTTCACGTTTCATGTTTCATCTTCAGCGATTGCTGGTGACGGGCCTTCGCCTGGCTCACTTCCAGAGTGTCGTGAGGCTTGTTGCTACGGCGTGGGCGAATTGCGCTGGAAGTTTATTTCGGAGACACATCAAAGGGAAACAGCGGTTGTTTGACTACTCCTTTGACTGTCCCCGTAGGGGGGTCCCCAATCATCTTAACCAGTGTACCCCCCCCCCCTCGCCGTAAAAGCCGCTGACCATCAAAGATCAAAACTGCCCTTTGGTTGCTCCTCAATCGTCCATTTTCCTCACATTCCACGTGTGCACCAGTCAGCCAAAACCAATACAATTTTCAGACATTGAGCTGAAAATTGTGGCTGTTGACAATGACACCTAAAAGTGGTGTGTGGGGCGGTAATCTGGGGGCCGGGGGGCCCTTAGCTCTCTTCTCCGTCTAAAGTGGTGCCGTTTGGCAACACGCGGTGGCTGTGTCCGGTGTGTAGCGAGCTAGCTGTCTGAGATAAGCCCCGTTTCACACCTGCCGCGGTGTAATCCTGCCAGCTTGTCAGGCTCCGGCGCTGCTCGGCGGGTTCCACTTCGACGCAGGCTTTGTAATATCACGTCCCCCCGGCAAAATGCTCGGAATCCGGGTGGGGGGGGGGGGGGGGGGGGGGGGGGGGGGGGGGGGGGGGGGGCTTAGACGTGCAAAAGAGAACAAATCTGTCACTTCTCCCAAAGCAGGCACCCTCCTGACCTCCATTGGAAGATATATTGATTTTCCAGTGCTCTCTCCAGAGGGGAGGAGGGGGGGGGGGTGATGGGGCTGAAAAAGTAGCA